>CM050164.1:236163645-236248645 GCA_027410445.1 Discoglossus pictus | reverse complement strand
CAGTGGTCCTTTAATGCAGCAATGGTGTTACTGCTAGGTTTAGTATGTGCAAAGGGGGCATGGTGGGATTATAAACAACTATCATGATATTAAGCTAACCGGTTAGAGACTAGTACTGAATGGATCTGCTCTACAATACATAAAATGTAATAAAAAAAAAGATTTTAAACAATATAGCAATTATTTACACTAATATTTAAAGAGAATGCGGTATAAGTAGTGTATGTTCAATGTCCCTTGCTTTTTTCTTTGTTCTCTATGCAGAAACATGCTATTTATTGATATGTGCAGGTGTAGCAAATGCTATAAAAACAGGAAACATTAGGGCTTCATGAGTTGTTTAAACAATGTTGGAGTTGAGTGCTGTTTTCTTAGGGTCTTGACCATTTCATCTCTACTGTACATGAATCCTGGTTTGAGGCAGAGTATTTTAAAAGGACAATTTGGACTAGTTCCTCAGACATTGTCAATTCCAGGTCCAGGTTCTTCACAAATTGTACAGAATTATTCAGATTGAACTATATATGTTGAATATTATACTTTTAAAATGTAAACTCTTTCCCAGAGTTTCTTTCTGTTCCATCTGGATTGTTGTAGAAGCCCAATGGTTTGCTCCAGGTGACACCATAGACTTGGTGCTGAGCTTTTCACCAGGTTATTCCCTTCAGATCTGTTTCTTCTTCATGAAAATAACATTCGCAATGTAATGTAACAGTACAATATTTCCTTCTGGAAAAAATCAATAAGAGAAAATACTTCTTACATTTAAGTTTCCATCCGTTGAAATTGAATGTATACCTTATTGTATGAATCCATGTAACGTTATATACCTAAAGCAAACATGGAAGTAAAATAAAACACATTAGCCATGGAATTTGGTATAATGTTGCTGGTTATCTAAATATGTTGACCATTAGTTCCCTGCCTATACTAAATGTAGCATCATCTTTGGCCCTTACACTTTTCCTTCTAAAGTAATTGAGGAATGTGAAGAATAGGAGCATTTATTAGTCAGATAATAAAGAGGAAGCCCATTCAATGGGCCTGTCTATCACATATGTCTCAGGAGATGGCCTTCATATGGGAGTCAATTTTCTACTTCGACAGCAATGACATTCAAGCATGAGGCAATAGGATTCTTTCCCAGCACCAAAACATACAATGGTATTTAGTTAAAGAAGGACCAAATCAGAATTTCTTTCTGCATTTCAGAAACTTTGAGCTAATGAGAAGTTTATGTAAGTGAAATTCTATCCACCTAAGAAGGGAAGATATGGCAGATAAAGTCTGTGATCTTGGATCAGGCTTTAGATTTTTATCACTTTAATTTTTCCCATCCTATGTACTATTTGTTCAGAACATCCTCTGTATCTGTTTGATGTTCTTTTTTTTTTCAATTGCAAGTTAATAAGTCCCAGGCTTTATTATTTTATCAAATAAAAGGGAAAATGTCTTGATCCGTAGCAATAATAGTAATGATAACAATAAAAAGAGTAACATTGTTTTACAGAAAAGGTTTAAAACCCACTAAACTTTTATCAGGCACTTCCGAATGTGTGGAAATTGTAAGTGAATAGGTGGCATATAGTTTGCATAGTTGCAACATTATTGTTTCTATTTTTTGTAGGTAATAAACTACTAAAAGACATTTTTCTAGAACCAAAATGCAGTAAAATGTGTGCTTATCAGGACTACAAAAAAAAGCACTTTGTTTCCTGATTTCTCCAGGCGAAAGTCATTGATAATATTGATACTGATATAATATAATACTTACTATAATTATTACTTTATTTATAAAGCAAATGCAATATTCTAGTCTAATTTGTACCTGACAAAACTGCCTCAGGGAGTTTATTTACTGTTGCAGATGTTGAGAAGGAACAAGTGCTTTCATCCCCTCCTGCTTGAGTAAAGTGTACAATATATATATTTTGAGGTTATGGATTGTACATTCAAGCTTTTAAAATATGCTCTGATCCTTGTATTATGGGAATTGTTAAATGATTGAAAGGAAGGTAAAAAAAAAAACATTGAAACACGGTCAATTGTTTGATAAAGGGGGAAACAAGTTGATACCTGACTGTACCCCCAAAATACTTTTTTCTAGTTATCCAGCATAATCCTGTATAATCATTTTATTGAAAAATATATCCAAGTCAATTCTAAAGTTATCTATTGAATCCTTTAGTAGAGAGTTCCACAGTCTGACTGTCCTACTGTGAAAAATCATTTTCTTTCTTTAAGGGGAACATTTTTTCTTATAACCTCAAAGGATGTCCTTGTATCAGTAAAAACCTATTGGCACAAAACAATTCTCCTGACAAAGCCTTATATTGACTCTGGATGTATTTATATAAGGTAATCAACCCCCCCACCCCAGGCACCCCTCTACTACAGAAAATATGTTTACTTTGGTTAGTCTATCTTCATAGCTTAGTGCCTCATTCCTCTTATTAATTTAGTTGCACTTCTCTGTACCCTTTCCAGCTCTTCCATGTCCTTTTTTGAAGTGGTGCACGAAATTGTACTCCATATTCTAATTGAGGACATACTAGGGAGTTTTTATAGTGGCAGAATTATATCTGCTTCCCTTACTTATAAACCCTTCTTAATACATGCTACTATATTATTTGCCTTTGTAGACGCTGCGGAGTACTCCTAAATCCCAATTCAATTTCTTATACCCATAGATTTGTTCCATTTCGATTATAAATAACATGCCTTTTTTCGCTTCCCAAATTCATAACCTTACATTTACATCTTATCTAATTTGCCATTTAGCTGTCCATTTTTATAATTAATGTAAATCCCTTTGCAGTGAAATGTTATCATTTTATGATTTAAATTCCTTGCACAACGTGTCATGAACAAATATGGAGACATTACTTACTAGTATTATTTTACTAAATGATTAAATGGATGTATATCACAATTCTTTTTTTCCATGCATTTATAAGAGCATGCTTTAAACACTACCAAAGCTTAGATCTGAATGAAAAAATATTAATTTAAATCCGTTTAAATGTCATTGAAACTAACAGGAAGTGCACAGAAAATATATGCATCTGTAGATTTAATTGGCAGACAAATATGAGTCATACAGCTATATTACTGCTCACCGGCTGACAGGGGAAGCCTATAGATCTATTAATAATTTTAATAAGCTTTGAGAACTTAATAAAAAAAAGAAAATACAGTAATATAATATGAAATGTCTTCTTTCAGATGCAACAATGAAAAAAAAAGCTTTCAATGTTACTTTAATAAATA
Source organism: Discoglossus pictus (assembly GCA_027410445.1). Taxonomy (NCBI): domain Eukaryota; kingdom Metazoa; phylum Chordata; class Amphibia; order Anura; family Alytidae; genus Discoglossus; species Discoglossus pictus. Next base: position 236,245,375 of record CM050164.1, on the reverse strand, counting down.
TTTTAAAAAGAGAAAACCTGTTACTGAATACTGAGGAACCCCACTTACAACATTAATCCAATATGAATATGTTCCAGTTAGAAAAAAAACTCTTTGATTCCTATCTTATAGCCATTTTTCAATCCATGTGCATATATTTACTGCAAATACTGTATCCCTTACATTGTAGTGTAACCTTCTATGTGCACTGCATCAAAAGGCTTTGCTAAATGCTAGATGATTCAATTTACAGAGTTGCCTTGATCCATGTTCCTACTTATTTCCTCATAGAAACTAATTACATTTGCTTGATGGGACCTACCCCATCATAAATCTGCTACTTATTATCTTCTGTACATCAATATATTCCTGTATACTATATCTAAGCAACCCTAAGAGCTTCCCTCTAGAGAGGTGAGGCTTACAGGTCTATAAATCCCTGGATGTTCCCTTGCTCCCTTCTTAAATAAAGGTAAAAGAACTGCTTTGCTTCAACCAAAATTTTACATATATAGGTTGGGCTTTTACAGGACTCCGTTCTCTCAGTGCACTTGGATGTATTACTTTAGCGCCTGGTGCTTTATTAACATTTATTTTTTAAGCCTTTTTTGGATTTCTTCCTGAGATCATGCCCCTGAAATCCTACTTAAAAATGCATGTTTTTTGAGTTTCGTCTTAAGGAGGTAAATTGCAGACTTGAGTCAATAGAATACATCTAAACATTTAGAGAAAAAACACCCACAGCCAAAATTACGGATTAGAGGCATTTTAACAGAAAATGATAACCTGCAATTTTGTTGTCAACGCTACTCAACCTGGCCATTGAAATAGAATTATTGATTCCCCCCCCTGGACAATTTAGTAACAAAATCATAACAAAGACACTATAGATTTTTCCTAAATGTTGAGTCAAAGTCCTTGATCCATTAATGAATGCCAAGTGAAAGTAAATGGCAATATTGATACTTTTTCATTTTGTACCTCCTTTGTGTATAGGAGGCAATATATTTTAAAAAATGTTTTAGGGTTGGTCCTCCTTTTGCAAATACGTTTTTATTTTGTATCTTTCCCAATCTAATATCATTTTTACAAGACTTATTATAATTATACACACATGAAGATGCATCCGTTCCCTCTTTCTTCTATAATTTAAATGCCTGTATTTTAATTCTTATTTTTATTGATAAATAATTGTTAAGCAAAATGGATTGTGATTAAATTCTTTAACTTTTTTTTCCTGTGGTAAATTGCTGATATGTATGTATGTTTAGTAAAGTTTTAAATGCGCTTCATTTACTTTCCATATTTTTACTTCCAATTTCTTTGTCCTAGTGGATATGCTGTATAGTTGACCATTCAAATCTACCCTTTTAAAATTAAGAGTTTTTGTTGGTCCCTTATATGTTTTTAGGTTTTTGTAACTCAGCTTCATATGTTACTGTGTTATGATCACTGTTTTCCAAGGATTCCCCTACTTTAATATCTGATATAACAATATTATTTGTGACTAAATCCAAGATAGCCTCATTTCTTGTATAACTTGGGCCAGATAATGAGCTCTGAGTGTACTCAAAAACCTGCTCCCCTTAGCTGAATTGCTTGTAGTAGTAAAAATGTCCCATTATTAGAACTTGACAACGCTTTCCTCCATTTTCAGTCTAGCAGTAATTGCAATACATTACCTTCATTTATATTTGGGGATTTATAGCAAATTCCTACCAATATTGTTTTTAGACATCTCTCCTCCACTATTCAGTTCTACACACAAGGCTTCATCATTATCAATAGATCCACTATGAATATCTTCTCTGAATATGGACTTTAAATCAGATTTAACAGCTCTGTCATTACCAACATTTCTTCTAAATAGGTTATAACCCTCCACATTAACTGTCCAGTCATAGGAATCATTGCACCATGTTTCATGAATTTGCATGCATACATTTTTGGTTACTATATCTTTGCAGGTTTGAAGTACTTGCTGTACATACCCCCCCCCCCCCCCCCCTTCTCCTCCACAATGAGTATTTAACCCATCCCTCACTCTGTCCATGCTACACTGTCACTTCTATCTAGTCCTTCCCTCCCAACTACTTACTACTTTAAAAACTCCCTTAACCTTTTTACATCCTTTACATCAGCACACAAGCTCTCTCTTCATTAAGGTGCAGTCCATCACTACTATACAGATTGTACCCAACAGAAAAGTCAGCCCAGTGCTCTAGAACTGAAAACCCACCTTCCTGCACCACTTTTTTAACCACACATTAATCTCCCTAAGCAACGTCTATATCTATGTGGGCTTGGGCCTTGCCCTAAGATTGTTTTCTAGATTCATAAAATGCTTTGTGTAGGATACTGCATCTTCCACTAACTTTTTCATTGGTACCAGTATGTATCAAGACCACTGGGACATTTTCATATCTACTCAATATTTTAACAACCTGTTCCACAGTATACCAAACCCAAGCACAGCAAACTGTTAAATTGCCTTGATCTGAAACAAAACAATGGTCAAGTAAAACATTTGTGCTTACCAGAATTCCTTCCCTTAGATTTTGGGAAATAATCAAACAGAGCATTATGATGACAAAATATTAAAAGTTGTAATCTGTCTCAGCTGTGTGAGCACTTTCTTTGTAGAAGCATATGTATAGGAAAGGTATCAGAGTACCTATCGAAGCTAATTACTCTTAATGTTTGTAAGTCTGCAAGTTTCAATCCTAAGTACTTTGGGAATTCACCATGGACATTGGATTCCTAGCTCAAAGACAGGGCCCTCCTTCCTTTGCTAAATGTCAATCTGTATTTATCATTGTCTGAACCTAATTTATGTACAGCGCTATGGAATATGTTGGCGCGTTATAAATAAACTATAATAATAATAATAGCCAAGCCTAATGAAATTAAATATTGAGCTTATAATACCTTACAGCTAGCAGCACTACCTCTATATAAACTAAAATGTAAGTATTCGAATCGGCTATTTCAGGTCCTCCGAGTACTCTGGTAGTGAGCCATCTTGGGCACAAAGACAACTCACACTGTGGGGAAGTTAGCAGTTAACAGGCGCATGGAGGTAGTTACATCAGCACCAAGGCAACATTGCTAAAAGTCAATCAACAAGGGTTGAAAGACAGAACTTTAAAACTATTTTGAAGGCAAACCCTTTTGAACCCCTTCCTCTCCTATTGAGAGATGAGCCTGGAAAATGAAGTAAAGAGGAAAGTAGTAAAGAAGATGTACAATGTTGTAAATATAATAAGCCTCAAAGTAGTGATATAAATTTTAAATGCACTCAATAACACAATACATACAGTATAGTTCAGAGAGTGAATGTTAACAATGCTCACACTTTAAAATTACACTAAGAAGAAGCAATGACACTTTGGTGCAGATGAAATGCTACCGGAATCTGGGCCACAGAACTCTTGTACAATGGTAATAAAAGTATAGAGAACAGACTGAAAGGTAAACAGCAATGGATTTCAGACTAGTGCCCGATGCAGATAGCAATATCTCTGATCTGTGATCAGGTCCAAAGCAGCAGTCCATTAGATCCAGAAGATAGGGAGGTCAAGTAAAGTGCTATGGAGACAAGGGCCACAGAACTTTTGTATAAAAGTAATATCAATAATAACAATAATAAAAGAAGGCTGAAAGATAAACAACAATGAAGTTCAGATAGATGCATGATGTAGATAGCAATGTCTCCAATATATGATCCAGATCAAATTAGCATCCATTAGATCCAAAAAAACAGAAAAGACAGTCTGTCCAGCCAATAACTGCACTGTCTCCCCCATGCCATGTTGGCAGGTTCCCACCTGGGTGAAACTATCAACAGGAATAATATAGCAAGGAACTTGCTTTGGATCTGGTACTCCCATGTTAAAGGCATAGTAAAACTCTGCACAGCCAGTTGCATTCATTGATCCGAGTTAAGGGTGAAGGCATTTGACTTGCTGAGATCTGGGAGAGCTGGAGCAACTCTAGTACCCCCCAAAAGCAAAGCTGTGGCTGCCATTTCTCAGAGGGGGAGCACAAGTACATGTCACCTTGCAGAGAAGTATCCAGCACCACTGCTGTATGGTGACCATGTGGCTGACCCTGATCACAGATTAAGTTAGGAGGTGAGGCTGGTTCCTATGTATAATGAGCTACATCATAATCCAGTCGATCTACATTCATGTTTGCTATTAATTCTGTATCCTACTCCATGATAATATCATGCTGGTCCATGTGTGTCTCACTGTCTGGGGGCAGCTTTTGCTGATAGTTGGATGTTGCTTCTGTTCAACAAAACTATCTGAACAGGCTTTGATTATGAAAGATTTTTGTGCGCAAAGAATCAACCATCAAGGTGACAGCTATGTAGAGCTATAGTTCATCCAGGGATTGAAGCACTGAACATTTGTTTTCCCTGCCATGCTGGGAGAAATTTCTAGCTAGGCCTCAACTTATACTCAGACCTCTAAATCGGAACTGCAACTGCCTCTATTTTTGAGAAATACTGGTATGGTTAAGTTCTAGGTAGTGTCAGGAAACCTCCTGTGCAGTAGTTTTGCTAAATGGCCGAGATAGAAGCTGATTTAAAACAGATTATGATATCACTCCTAGAACTCCGTGAAAATACAGCCCTGCTGCATGACTGTCGACTCCACCCTCTGAAAGTCCTACATTTGCAATACAGTTTTTGCACTACATACCATGTTCCACTTTCTTTGGATCCTCCTGTTTTTTTTATACAAAAGTCTAGAAAATAGATAGAAGCATGGAGTGGCAGTTCTTCAGCATATATGTTTGCATGTAGCATTCAAGTGTTTAACATACTAAGTGTATGTATCTCTAAAACTTAGTTTGCACCTGACACAGAATGGCCATAAAACTGATTAATAGTGCATTTTTTGAAAAGTGTGCATGTGTCCCTGTTATTTAGAATGTTAGGAGGAATTCTTAATGGTGATGTGTCAGACCGAAGGCACAGTGCCCTTCCCCTTGTCTCTTACTATGGGTATCTGTTTTACAAAGATCGAGGGCTAATAAAATGCTGCACTAGAGCAAAGCTCTTGTCATTAGAGACTCATTGACATAAAACAAAGCTGTGCTCATGGAAACAGAAATATGGTGTTTAGGCAATCTCAAGTTCTTGTGAAGCTTTTATTTTCTGTTATTAATTTTTGTTGTGTGGCTGCAATTTAGTCCTCAACATAGTTGTAATCTCTGTGTTCTGCATTTGATGATTTCCCCCCTCTTTCACTTTTATGACACACTTTTGCATAATGCAAAGAAACTATTTTGCAGAAGATTAAGAAGGTATAAAGGGGAACCAATGTCTTTGTCCCAGTAAGTAGATCTCAAGTACAAGTAGTCTTTTGAAAAGAATAAGGTAACATTCCATCTAAGCTCTTTTTAACCAAAAATGACAACCTGCCATTCTGTTGTCAATGCTACTCAACCTGGCAATTGAAACAGAGTTATTGATTGGCCCCCATGGACTATGTAGTAACAAAAGCATGCCAAAGACATTGTAGACTTTTCATTAATGTTGAGTCAATGCCATTGATTTATTAATGGATGCCAACTGAAAGAAAATGGTGATATTGATACTATTTCATAGATGTAAATGTATTAAACTGAATCTGTACATATTACTGTAATACAGATTGTGACATGATTCATTGGTGACATTTTGGTAGTCTTTCTTTAGAATTTTAAGATATGTTAGGGAATTTTATTGGGACAATTGTATTGTTATGTGAGATCACAGTAAATATATATATATATATATATATATATATATATATATATATATTGAAGAGTGAAACATTCGTGAATGCAGAGAGAGTGGAGACAGCATCTGACATCAAGAGGTAAATATATATATGGGGAATAAACACAACATAGTGAAGGAAACATATATACACATACTATATACACATATACATCAATATATACATGAAAAACAGAGCACTGTAGTCCACAGGGATATCTTTCCTGTTGGACAAACACCCCACTAAGAGTGCCAGCTTGTTATGATAGAATAAGAAAAAATCACTTGAAATTGTGATAATGTGTTAGAAAACCCCAGCATTTGTAGTGTTGAAGAATGTGATCATCTTAGTTTAAAATGCCTTTCTCTCTGAGTTTTTTACATTTTCCTCTGAGTATTTTGACTTTTAAATTTTGAATGGAGTGATCATTCTGGCTAAAATGGTGTCCCACTGGGCTACAATAACTGTGTTCATTATGCTTTTTGATTGAATGCCTGTGTAAATTCATCCTTAAATGCATTTTTTGGCTGGTTTCTCCAATGTAAACAGCCTGTGTCACATAAAGTACATTGTATTATTTAAACCACATTAGATGATGTACATGAATATGACACATTAGACGGTGCATGTATATAATCCTTTGATGTCATAGGTTTTGTTGTTATGTGTGGCTGTATCATCATTACAAATGTGATGACATAATTTACAGGCACGTTTGTTACAAGGGTTATTTCCATTTTTTTTATATTCAGTTGTTCATTGACCAATTTTCTGCTGACAAGTTTTTGTTTCAGGTTTGGTGGTTGCTTAAATGCGAGGATGGGAGGTTTGGTGAATATATTTTTTAATTCAGTATCTTCTGTTAGTAATGGTATTTTCCGTATTTTTTCTAAAATTGGATAGTATGTGGTTACTAGAGGAATACGTGAAGTAGTATCTTTGGTTTTGTACTTTAACAGGTGTTCACAGGGTATTTTAATGGCAGTGGTTATTTTTTGTGTAATAATACAGGGTTTGTAACCCTTTTGTTTGAAAGATTCAGACAGTGTTTTTAAATTTTTATCACGGTCTCCAGTGTTTGAGCAAATCCGATGGTATCTAATAGCTTAACTATGGATAATGGCTTGTTTGGTGTGGGAGGGATAGAAACTGGACCTGTGTAGGTAATTACATCTGTCTGTAGGTTTCCTATATATAGATGAGTGGAGAGTGCCATTGGTGATGCATATAGTAGTACCTGTATGGTTTGTAAATGGATACAGATAAGAATGTTTCTTCTAGATTGGCCATAAATAGATTTGCTTATTGTGGAGCCATTTTGATACCCATGGCAGTCCCCATCATCTGTAGGTAGGTATCTTGGTTAAAAGTAAAATAGTTGTGGGTAATGATATATTCTATTAATTGAACAATAACATCAGGGCCATATTAATTGTTTTCATGTCTGTTGAAAATAACTTAAAGCTTGCCTCAGTGCCATCTTTGTGTGGGATGTTGCTGTAAAGAGGCTCTACATCCATGGTGACAAGTAGTGTGTTAGCAGGTAGGTCTTTAATCTGATTGCGTTTGTTGAGAAAGTCAGTGGTGTGTTGTATATAGCATCTGGTGTTACTGACTAGTGGTTTAAGGATGTTTTCGTCAAATCCATATATCTGTTCAGTCAGTGTGTCCATACTGGTAACAATTGGTCTCCCGGGGTTTCCCAGTATGTGGATTTTTGGCAGTAGGTAGAAAGTTGAAGAGCATAATTTTCTGTAGGGTCCTGGTTCAGTTTCTTGTAGTAGCTGTTGTCTGACAGTTGTCTGTTGGCTTAATTTATGTTGTCCTGAGTATTCGTGATAATCACTGTACCTCCTTTATCTGCCGCTTTGATGGTGATGTGAGTGTTATTTTTTAAAATCTTTATGGCAGTTCGTTCTGATGGAGTATATATACACACACAGAATATTTGAAACTAGCTGCTTGCCCATCAAAAATGACGGCAATAAAATTTCAAGCCTGGCAATGCTGTTTGTGCACATATAAGCTCATACTTAGTGCATGTGATATTTTTGGTAGTATGTATTGTAAAATGTATTTTATTTAAGCTGAACAGTGTCTTGAATTTTGTTGCAAGACTTGAATTTTCTATTAATATAATTTTTGGCTGGAATCCAAACTGAGTGATATGAGGTCATAATTAGAAAAAAAAGCAAAATATTACTTATTTGCTTAATAATTTCCTATAAATCTCTGAAACAATAAACTATTTTGTGAAATGATCTATGAGCTATGTTATATTGCCCTATTTCCCAAGAGTGTACAGACACCACATATATAAAGAATAACACAATTTATTGCTGCAATGCAAGCTTTTAGTTAGGATGATTGCTCAATCTGAATGCAAAAGGCATGTGCTATCCCTGAATACAGAAACCATTCACCTAGCATAACATATCCCTGCATAATTGTGTTTCTAATAAATGTACACACCCAAATATTATAAAAAACGTATAAAAAATCCTTTGTCGTCCCATTTCTATGTGAATATTTGTTTAAGGGCCAATGTACACACTTTTCATGATAAACCTAAAATTTAGTTCACCATTAATTAACATAAAGATTACACGTGCAAACTGCAGCATAGCAAATCTTTAGGCAGAAAATATAAATTAAAGTTTACCTCATTAATGAGATTTACACCTCCCCATCTTCTACTGAAAGGAATTTAAATATTTAAACTGAGATAGCATCTGTTGGGTTACCTTTGTAGAATTTTGCAATGGCCATTAATTAGGTAAACTAATTACTAAAAAAACTCATACTAAAGTATGCTCTCTGGCTAAAGCTTGCTTTGCTGCTGCTTGTGCTTGAACTAATAGGTTTAACATTAATAAAGCTTACATTGGCTATTTAAATATAGAACAAATAAGAATTTCGTATGCACACTTAATCACGGTTCCAATTGTGTTTGCCACTCATGTAATTACAAAATATTTGTTAGCTGATTATACTATACTAGCGACTTGTCCGTCAAAAAATGACGGCAATGAGATTGTAAGGCAGGTAATGTTGTTTTTGCATGCAAAATTAATTTTGTTAGTGTTTTAAGATACTTTGCCGCTCATTGCGAGGCTCTTGGTTGTTTGTGTGCTTTGAGCAGCATTGGTCTTTTTTCCGCTGTGGAGCTGCTGTGTAAGTGTCATGAATGTGTGCAGTGTAATAGTGTGCGTGCGCGAGGCAAATCTGTTAGTGTAGCGGTGTACTTCCGGATTGTATAAGTTATTGTTCTAATGTGTGGTATGCGGCTGTTGCTGATTTAGCGTCCTTATTTTCGGATGTTGTCCGACTTTTTCGGAAAATCCGTAGGTGTTTGGTGGTGTTTTGCGTGTTTAGGGTCCTTTAGCCTCGTTTTCGTTTGGTTTGGCGGCCATTATTTCTCTCGCTTAGGTGATTTTCGGGTGTCTAAACTCCTAAATTTGGACTTAAATCGAGGTGTAAGTTCACTTGCAGAGGTCCTGGGTGCCCCCTTCCCCTTGCTGTGGGTAAGCTTTTTATCTGTTTGTTGTGTGTATTTATTGTGTTTCTAATGTTTTTGGGGTTGCGCAGGTTGCGTCCTTGTTTTCGGATATTGTACGTCTTTTTCGGAAAATCCGTTGGTGTTTGGTGGTGTGTTGCGTCTTTAGAGTGCTGTAGCCTCGTTTTCGTTTTTTTCGGCGGACATTTTTTCTCTCGCTTAGGGGATTTTCGGGTGTCTAAACTCTTTTATTTGGAGTCAGTTTTCAAGGTCCTGGTTGCCCCCCCCCCCCCCCCCCCCCTTGCTGTAGGTAAGCTTTTTTATGTATTTGTTGTGTGTATTTATTGTGTTTTGCATGTTTTCCTGTTGCTTGGGTTTCAGGTTTTTTTTGCGAGGTCGTAATGGGTTGTAACGTGTTGCGTATTTTTGTAAATTTTGATAGGTCCTCAGTTGCTGGCAAGGAGCGCGTTCGGCGCTCCATTCCAGCAACTGCGGCCCTCGCTTCGCGAGCACGCAGCGTTAGCAACAACCCACACTTATGACAACTATGCATTATTACTGTTCTCCTCATTGTGTCCAATGACAACACTGTAGCTGAAAATATAACTTGTATATCTTACATAAGGTTGGAATCTAATCCACACCCTTCATAGGGATCTTACTACAATACACTGTTGGAATCTATGTCTACTCTGCTTTTTGTATAAACATTAGCTAAATGTGTTACTAAAATGGCACAGCAATTAATGTGTTAAAACTACTGCTATATTCGCTCAAATGTGGTAACTTACTGACATATGAAACTCAAAGTAGGTATATATTTACATTGACACCCTTCAGATTAGCACATTTTACTTGCTTTACCAGGGGCACTATAGACTGCATCAGAGAAGTTTGCCAAATTTGATAATATTAATTATCACTGAAAAGCTGTTGGATTGTTCTACTGACAATATATATGTTTCCATTCATAATATACAGTAAGTATAGGGAACAGATGTTGTATCTTCCTTAGGCTCTGTAAAATAAGACATTGAAATGATTCAAAAGCTAAACTTATGTTGGGCTAGGAATTTAATTAGGCAGCATTAAAGTTTCAAACTCCCAAATTTGAAAGGCTCTCAAAGGTCAAGTACTGCATCATTTGTATTGCTGACAGGTGCACAAGTAACTAGTAACTGCCACTTACCTGCAATCGTTTAGCACAAAATATTGTTTGCAAGCTACTCCAGTTGCTCACTCAAGAGGGAAATAGAAACAGAGGAGAAAATAAGAAGAAACATTTAAGGCCAAGAATGCAGGGAAGGAATAGGATCAGTAGATAGAGTACAAACTAAGGGAGCGGAAAAAAAAGTGGGGCATCGCACAAATACAATTGGGCCTAACAGCATAAAAACTGAATTTCTGAATATTAAAGAACAAAAACAAATGAAAGTTATATTGATGAACAATTTTTGTGTAATCCTAACCCTTGCTAACTGTTTTTGCACAACAGACGTGTTATAAGTGGAGAGAGTTCTGCACAGTGGTGATTTAACAACTTGCTCTAGAAGAAATATTGACATTTTCTTGTAACATTATAAATCAATAAAAAATAGCTTAGATCATGTTTTCTTGGACAATAATATTGGCAGCACCAAGTCAATTTGTTCAACCTAAACTAAAGGGTGTCCCGATTGAATGTCCTGTTCCAACTTGGCTGCTTTTCTTTTGTTGGTCCCTAAGCAAACTTCATGGCTTTAATCTGCAGTGAAGAATGGGATCCAGATTTGCACTAACTCATACAAAAACATGTGCTTGAAATAATATTAGACATCAAACTACAGTAGGTATAACTGTTTTCTTTGTCTTTTTCAGGTCTATTTTCATTGAGTCAGCTTCACATATTTATTTGATAAATGACTTAAAATGATGGATCAAATAAAAGTTCCCTCTAATGTCCCAACACTGTATAGTATGCTGTAGATTACAGTGTGATAATCATCTTTACGGCAGAAAATATTACAGAATTTGTATTTAATATTCCTACTGAATTTGTCCCTGTATTTTTTTTTAGAATTATAGGTTTTTCATCGTCCCCCAGATTACAATTATAGGATATGGTGACATATGGCTAAAAAACAAGTGTTTATTAATCAAATGGCCAAGTGGAATTATCTTTTGCACTAGTTCTTCAGTTTTAAAACAGGGGCAGTCACAGAGCATTGGACAGGTAGTTAAATCATTCATTAGAAAATGTTGAAACTGATGATAGCTAGAGAGAAGGAAAATCTCTTACTACAAGTAGTAAAATTGCTGTTGATTAAAGGCATATTAAAGTGAGGTGGGTTATGAATGCATCTGATAAAGGGGAATTAGTAGTTTATGATAACATTTATTTGCACGCACTATTTTTTTAGCTTTGCATAAAAAAAACTGTTGCAGGTAATGTTTACACCCCGAGGATTGAGCTAGACATCTCAGAGTACGGTTTTCTAAAAGTATACCCTGTCCATGTGAGCATGCTCAGCTTAGCAGCCAATCAGTAATGCTGTATGCAGTCAGATGACTACTATACTGGGTCCTTAAAGGACCATAAATTGATATTCAAGTATAAATGCTTGAGAGGTTACATGGTTGTTCTTAAGACATACAGTATAAATACATTCTGACAAATTATAATTGTACTGACCAAACATTTCAGCTTCTTCTTCCTATTCTAATTTGTCTTTTAGGCGAATGAGCATTTATGCTTGATTTATGGACCTGCAAGAGCCAGCCATGGTCTCTGTGCATGTGTCTCTCTGTGAGTGCATACAATTTACTGGGGCTCGGGGAGCTAATTGAGAAATTCACTGGGTCTGGGAGAGATCACAGGGGCAATTCACTGGGGCTGGGGGAGGCAAAAGGGCAATTCAGTGGGGCTGGGAGATATCACAGGGGCAATTCATTGGGGGTGTGGGAGGTGATAGATCACTGGGGCTGGGAGGGTTACACGGGCAAATCACTGGGGCTGGGGGAAGTTTTACCTGGGATGTAGATAAAACATTCAGTGATTGAAGGGACACAGACCTTGTTCTGGGTATTACAGAAATCTAAAGGAAAGCTGCAGCTCAATCCACAGACCAAAAATATACAATGTATTAGGTATGCTAATTTTCCCAGGGAATTTCAGGGGGTGTCAACATTGATAGAAAACTGTTTGCAAATGCAAGAAATTCAGCAAACTTTAGGGTAACTGTTTAAATGTTTATTTTGGTATTTTTTCATGCAAACAATTTTTTTTCATACACTACTAATACACTACTTTTTCACACACTACTCTATCTGATGCTTTAATAACCCAGCTCGCTTGCAAATAACTTTAAACAAAATATATTGCAATGTTGTAGACTACAATGTATTGCGGAGTGTTGGAGCCAGATAATTAACATTTTAGATCTCTTCCATGTCTCAGACTTGTATTTCTATGATTTTGGCAGTCAAGAGTGAACATTTTTGCTTGCCCATCTACCCTAACAATCACATTATAATCTCATATTTTTTTTATACAGAAGTGTAGTTTTTTTACACATTCAGGCATACACGATATATATATTTTCACTCCGTAATCTATGATAAGTATATATTTAGCTGCTACAAATGTGTAGATCATCTGCATTTCCTAATTATCTCAACATGTTTACGTTTCTGTCTCATTAATAAAGATTTATGATTGACATTTCTTTAATTAATTGTTCCAGAACTCTTCTCTTTGTGGTTCATCTCTATTTTTTAGTACATTTTATTCTTTTATGTTTTTGGTGCTGGAAATAGTTTTACATCGTGAAATTTAGACTTTATGGTGGTTTGTGATATATTCACCTCACCATTACGTTTATTTTTTAAATAGTTGAGAATTGTCTGAGCTTTTTTCAAGACCGCTCTGACCATTTTCTTTCATTGGATGCAGTTGTGTACCTTGGCCACAACTGGCAATTTTAGGTACACCAGTACCTCAGACAGAGGAGCTGTATAAGTCTGATTAATTGTTCTCCATATTCCATTATATAGTGGTCAAAAGCAACCATAACGAAAGCTTACGTATCAAATTATTTAGGTTTATGTGACTGCTAGCAGGCAAAATAATCTGCAGGGTGTGTATTCATTTAATCTTGTATTTGCTAAAATAACCTAGTAGAAGCTGTTTTGAATCTTGTACCACTTCCTTATGCAGTAAACTCAACAACAAAATTGTGTTTCATCAGGGAATTGTGGGATCTTAACACATTCAGAATTAGGTGAACATTTCCATTTTTGAAACCAAATATTTCCTGCCCCTCTAGAATAATTTCTAAACTGTAATGAACACAATACAGAGGGAAATATACATAGTAAAACAAACAGGTGATCTGCGTTTACTTTCAATATATCATTTCTTTTTTGGCCAAATACAACATTGTTTAATGTTAAATTCTAAAGTGGACCATTGAAAGATTTGTATATGTTAAGGGTACAGAGTAAACATATTACTTTAGAAGGCACCATTTTATTTCTGAACAATGAACACTTTCTATTTATGAACATGTCTTAGTACAGGAGAAGCTTAAAGAACCCCTGTACTGATCATACAGTAGGGTTTGATTTCATAACTGATTAGCAATGTAATCAGTATTTGAAAAGAAAGTCATTCATTGTAGCTTTTAAAACTTACATTTGAATTTTAACATTTGGGATTCAGACAGATGTTATCACATTCCCATATTAGATATCCAGTGGCTGGAAGATGATTTTTCCAGGAGGCTGTGCTGATTATCATCTGCCTCTTTACCTACAATGCCCACTGCAAATTCAGAGACTGGTCTAGTAGGAATTTTAGAACACTCAACAGAGGGCAGAGAACTACGGATTACAAGCATAGATGACAGGTTTGCTCCAATGACTAAGGAGATCTAGAGGGTAAAACAACTGAAGGAAGTTGGTGTTTATAGTTGTGACCTAACTATGGCAAAATTACATCTCATTCTGACATGTCAACCTTTGCACTTTGGAAAATAGTACCACATAAACCTCTGTTTTGCTTATACAAATGACCCTTGGGGGTTTTGTCACCCTAAGGGTGATAGGGGGCTCCAGATGTGGACTCCTTGGTCACTGTGCCTTAGGGAGTACAGCTGCACCTCACTGGCGAGGCCTAAGAGAGACTGAAACTTATGTCTGGGGTTTGCTGTTTATTCTGTTCAGAATAGTATTGCCTGGCATTTCTTTTGGGTGAGACCAGGTTTATATACTACAGGTTATTTCTCCCTGCGAAGGGCAAAAGTAAGCTAAAAGAGGTTGCTCTCAGAGTAGGTAACCAGACCTACTTCAGGTATTGTTCTTCTCAGATCGAGCACCTCTGACTCTTTGTTCTGGACCATATAAACCTCCACCATAACACAGATGTTGCATTATTATTCTATCTGAAGCTCTTGAATTAAACAATATGCTGTGCATTATTACTTTTTATAAAATTCATTTCTTTATTTTGATACAAACATAACTTGTAGGTTTCAGTTTTGTAGACAATAGAAACCATTGGAAATGTTACCATTACATACTATATTTCCATAAAATTATGGTATTCTTTAGTTTTTAGAGAATGATTTATTTATTTTTTTTATATCCTAGGTTGAGATGCATTAACACAGAGACAAAATGTGTTTGGCACATTGTTCCATTTATTGGTCTCCAATGTGTCATAGACTAGAATAGTATTTGCCAAGATTCTTACAGTATGCAGTATCTGGAGCCGAAGTCTGTGTTTCATGGGATTTACTTTACTCCACACCAGGTGGAATTCTTAGTTCCACTCAGTGGGGTAAAAAATAAGCAGGGAACATACGATACAAGTAGAAGAAAATGATCCATTTCCCACCCAAGAAAAAGGTAACAAAGTAGGTAAAAATATGCTAATATGATTCTTACTTCGGCACTAGTTTTCTACAGCACCAGGTCAAATGTATTTTATGTATGGTTGCAATGTTCTTGTGAAGATCATGGTATACCCAAATCTGGTCAAAAAGTATCACATTCCTGTGAAATACAGCATAGTATATTGGCTCATAGTAGGATCAGGGCATTAAATTCAGTAAAAAAAAATATTTTTGCAATATATTTTAAGCATAAATCTTAATTGTAATATACAGTAGACTCACAATAATCCGGCGCCCATGGGGATTGGTAGATGCCTGATAAATATAGTTTCTGGTTGCTTAAGCATCACTAGGCCTAGATTAGCTGCACATAGGATGCTCTGCTAAGTATATTTATCAGTGAGGGCTTTTCCAGCAGCAGCAGCTTTCACTCCTCACTTATACACAGGTACGTTCCACTGGAGGGTGCGGTGCTGAATCCGGGGAATATAACGCCAACACTGCACTGGCTCAGTCATTCATGCCTGTCTGGTTCCAGTAAAACCTGAATTTCAGAGACCTACAGTGGATGAAATCTAAGTGCCTGTAAGCATTTTGTGGCACGACAAACTGGCTCCTGGCATTTGTTGAGCCCTGTAAAATTTTATTTTTATTTAAAGTACAGTATTAAAAAAAAAAAAACTTTCTGGTTGCTTGAATTCTGGTTAAATGAGAGTCTACTGTATATAGAATAAAATTTACAAGGAGCTGTATTCAACACTAGGACTGAATGGACAGGTTACTAGGGAAACTACTTTGATCAAAAACATTAGCAGATGTGGGTGGGTGGTGCAATGATTGTAAAAAGAAGCTCCTTCTGGATTGTCTTCTACATATTTTTAGACTATGGGCTTATTCTATTGCCAAATTGGTACATGTATACATACGGAAAATCACTGTTAATATTGCTACATATTCTATTAGCTACTCACAATCTGATTACGAACTAACTGCCCACAATCACCACTGGCCAGCGAGAAACACAAAATTTGGCCTTAGAACTCCATTAGTTTTAACACAGCTTGAATATTACGAGCTCTAAATAATTAAACTTACACAAAATCGATATTCCATTAGACCCGGAGTACTAGCTCGAAAATAAAGTCTAACCCGCAGCTGAAAAAAAAGTATCAAGTTTCTGTCAAAAATATTACAGGTAATACACAAGAGCTTTTTCAAACACTTATTATGGCTATAGCAGAAATTAAACATGCAATACTGTACTTTAAAAGCATGGGAAGACATGGAAACACATTAGAATTTATTACAGAACATTTATTACAGTCCCGGGACTCAAGGGGTTAATACATAACATGGACTAAAACAGATGATCTAATGCATTTTATAGAGTGCTAGATTCCGAGCCCGATAGGCAAATATTACTTTTTGGCTCTAGTTAATTCTTAGCCTATGATTGCAGATTCCGTGTAACTTCCATATTTTACTGACGTCATGATGATGGTCTCATTAACTAATGGCTGTGTCTAAGAAGCAAATTACGGCTTGCTTAAATATTATGAGATCATATATGTACAAATCCTACTTAAAAAGGCGGGGTTTACGAGTTTAGGCTGAAGGAGTCAATAGAATACATTTAAATAGAAAAACACCCACAGCCAAAGTTATAGGTAGAGGCTTTTGCAGGCTTCTAATTGAATGGGGCTCCATGTTTTTTTGTTTTGTTTTGTTTTTAAACATATATGAGTTTGCAATTTACCTACTGCCTAGACATACATAATATAATTACATTAAGGAATTTCATCAAAACTTTAGACTGGAGTTTGATTTATCTTAACTAGTTTTTTTATTATTATAAGATTATTGCTACTACTCCATTTAGATAGCTTTGTACAGCCATATGTTTGTAATTTGTGTATGTATTGTAATATCTTGACTGCATGTGTAGGATCCATGTGCTCTGATGTCAGTAACCAAATTAGTTTGACTAATGGTTTACTCAGATCTTTTTGTGTTTTGAATGCAGCGGGTGGAGCTATAGCCTGTACAGTTCCTTCTTCACATTTTAAAACTATATTAAAGTTTTAAAAATATATATTTTATTGGCTATAAGTTACAACTATTCATAAAAAAATATATATTTGGTTAAATTGAAAACAGAACTTATTTTAATACTCGGATAAATTATTTTATGACATACAAACATTTGGTGGCTATTACCAATGGTGAAAATGCTGACTGCAAGTGTATTTTAGTAAGAACTTTAACCATTAATTCAAGCCTTTCAAGATATCAAAATAATATGCATGAGACAATATTCAAGATACAGTCCGCAAATACAGCTAACTTTAAATTAGCACATAGGTTTCAAAACTGCCTCGTGTACATTTTACATATATATTTTAGTGAAGTGTTAGTGAGAATTTTTAATTGCTTTTTAATCGCAAGGCTCTACAAAATTCACTGTATTTGTGTTATAATAAATGAGAACTTAATATGTTTGTAATAAAACAAAACAAATGTGAGATATTTAATAGCTAACGCAGCAGAAAAGTGTTCATAACACTAGTCTGAATACATTTATCAGCAGATTTACCATGATGTCCTCTGTTAGATAAACCTGTTAAGAAATGCAATGTTAATAAAAGCAATGGGGTTTACCTCTGTTTTCTTCAAGCAGTTGCCAAATAGTCTGTCTAAATAAGGCTGGTTCACCTAACTATAAAGTAATAAGCTAAAAATGGATGTGGATATTTACCATTGTTGATTTTTCTTTTTTGTAATTTTAAACTTTGTGAAGATAAAAAATAAATAAAGTGTATAATAGAAAGTGGAAAATAAGTTGTTAAAGGAAAACCAAGCCAATGGACTCCCCTGCTTCTGGCCATGGACACCTTCACTATGCAAGGATCGGTATTTTACAGTTAGGTAAACAGGTTTTTAAGTAATTATAGATCTTGTGGAAGTAGTGTGTTGTGAAGTTACTTTTTGACATTTTATAACACACACGTATGTATTGTGACAATAGTGTGGTTGTAAGGCAGGTGCATGAATGCGTAGATTTGCAATAAGATTAGTCAGGTACATAGATCAGCCACCCCCAGTGTCAATATATATATATATATATATATATATATATATATATATATATTGCCATTTTGTATTAGAATACTGCATGGAGACTTGTGGTTTTATTAAACAGAATGGCTGAATTGAATTTCTCAAGCACATATAAAAATATACATAATGGGATGGTAGTGGTATCATGTGGTAGTGGTGGTTGCACGTGGACATATATGTAACATGGAAGCCAAATGGACCTATATTTCATTGATTGAATTGAGATATGATAGATAGACAGCAGATAGATGAATTTAGATTATATACTGAGTGTTGTACAACTTTCAGGCTCAGTTGTAATACATTTAATATATTAAAATGTTTTTGGCATAGTTTGTAATACATAATTGCTGTGTGGCTACACACATTATATTTTTCAAGACTAGATATATCCACATCCCAGGGTTTTGGAAAACCTGGATACTTTTTAAAACATAATTACATTTGCAGCATTGATTTTCTAAATGAGAATTATGTTGAACAAATTTTGGACAGTCTTTTCTACCTTTTAGGCCATCATATTCATATTTGTCTAGATCACATGCATGTTGACATTGCTGTATTATTGTCATCAAACATGACCATCTGGTGCTGTCAATTCAAGAAAAGGCTGTCTTGTCATTTGTGTAGAGCCATTTCACCAGTCCACTGAGCAGAAGTTTGTCAAATTGCTTTGTCAAACAAATGTCACAGAACACATCTAAAACAGACCTCTAATATAGTAGCGCAAATAATAAATTATAAAATGTTTAATACTATATTTTGGAATATTGTCATGAACCCAAAATAATATCCAGATACCAGTCTATTTGTTTTAATAAAATATCTGAACTGATTATGCCGTTGTATTACATTGATGATACAGTACACATATTTGCCTTTTTTTGCTTTTTAACCAAGCTAATTCCAGCAAATTTATAATTGTGTCAGAATAACTTGGAGTTTTGTATAATGTTGTTCCGCAATAAGTTGTCTGTAAGAGCTTGTTTTACAAATTTGCATTTGTGTAGGTTATTTTCTAAACTATTCACCAAAAATGTAATCAACATTTGACAACGGTAATCAACACAATTTCAGGAGGAAATTTTAAATGTTAAGCCTCCATGCATTATGTTCGAGATATATATATATATATATATATATATATATATATATATATATATATATATATATATATATATATATATATATACAAAGCTTTATGTGTATTATCTGAGCACAAATGCATAATTTCTATACTATGAACGTTGATGATGAGATTTTTTCTAATTGTTTTGCCTTTTCCCCTCCCACATGAAGACCTTACCTGTTTGGAGCAGGTTGTTTTTCCATTAAAGCTCCATGGTAAGTTCTCAGTTCAACCCCAGCATGCCTTTAATTAATGTTCTGTGCAGACTACTGATAACCTTTCTCTTATATTATGTTTGGAAGTTGCTTGCATTGATCGCTGGATGGAGGCACCTTATTGTTACAAAAGTCTATATTTGAAATTATTACTTGGTGGAACATAAATGATTTCCCTTGTGCGGCTTCTAATCAAATACACATAATTGTTGTGTGAATGAAGTCATATACCTAGCACAAGAACATTACATCCTTGTGAAAAATAACATATTTTTGCTTACATTATTACTTTGATGCAGATGAAACAAATGGACATATGAGTAATACTGCATAGGACAAAATATTTCCTCTGTGCAGCTATTGGTCTTTGCATGTCCTTATACAACATAAGAACAACCGCAATTCCCAATCAAAAAATCTCCAATTTATAGTTTCTGTTAAATTTATAATCTAGTTATAATTTATTTTCTCATTATCTATTAGTTTATGTTATGCTCTCAGAGTGGCGTATCATGGCCATAGAACTCACCTATTAAGGTTGGTTCGTTCTCTGATGAGCACCTCTGACTTAGTTTTTCTGTTTAGTTTATGTTTGTGTTATGTGACTCATCTTCTTAAGAAAAGCTAATTATTACTTTATTTAATTGTTTCAGTACAAAAAAACTGTAAAGATTTGACCGTCATATAGCCAAGTGTCCAAATAAAAATAATTAGCTTTCTTCTGATTTTGTAATTCCTTTTAAAATCCGGTAATTTTAACAGTGGAACAAGCACAAGCAAAATCCTCCTTTAATAACAAGTCAATAAGTTGGAGTTATGATATTCATTTTTTGTTGAAGCATGAATCTGCTGCACTCCACAGTTCAGTTAGGTCTGTTTCAAGGGAATCATGGAGGTATTCCATAAAATGTATACATACATTGATAGCAGACATAGGCACTATGTACTAATAAAAGGTAGTATTGTTACAATGTTCATTCTTAATTTCTTACATTACTATTTCATGTGTACCTTCCAACTAACTTCTAAGAAAAATGCAGCTGCCCAAATGTCTTGCACTTGAAGAAACAGTCAAACTATTGTAAATCTCTCTTCACATCACTTGTCTCCTCCTTCGTTCTTCTGTCTTTAGCTCTATTCCGTCCCGGCAGTTCTCTTCTGCGTCCTCTTTTTCCCTACTATCAAACCATGTGGCTCCAGCGTCCTTCGTTGCCTAAGTAATAGGGATCTTCAGCTAAGCATGTCACATGCTTTGGATTAATTGAGGTGGTGAAGGATAGTGTGGTGAAGGATAGTTTTAAAGCTAAAAGCCTCTGGGTATCAAGTCCATTACAGACGTGATCTGGAGCGTATGGGGCTCACTTACTTCCTCCTGTACGCCTCAGTTTGTACCTCCTTAGCTTCACTGCCAGCCTCTGTAAATTCATCATCCATATTCCTGGCCAGCCATAGTCTCCTATTCCTCAAATTTCTAGACTGCTAAGCACTTAACCATACACTCTCCACTCCTTCATTCCATCCTGTTTTTTTTCCCTTTATGTATGTATGTATGTATGTGTATGTATGTGTATATATGTATATTGATTATTTCCCTTCCACTTCTGGGAAGGCCACACACAATCTCTTTATCCCATCAGGATCTGCCAGCTCTCTATATCCTCACTATTCTTTGGCTGTCTACTAGCTTAGCCTTATCACCATTCCTATGCAGTCCACCATTTACGCAAATCTGCCCCACAATAAGCCCATTCTGATTCATGCTTAGCGTCGCATTTCCATCCTATTGAGTCCCATCTATTATCCATACAGAGCTATTGTTAGATCTCACTTATCCTATCTATACCTACAGCCCTATTAAATTTGAAGCCCGTATCGGCATTGGCACACACCAGCAAAGGCTATGGGCTTTAAATTCGGCTGCGTTACAGAGCTATTAAATTAGACCATGCCGTGAGTTAGGGGTTTGAGACGCAAACACGTAAATCATTCTTGCGCCCATTGGATATGCGGCCGTGAACATGATCAGTTAGTCAAACCATAGTTACGGGTTTAGACGGAACCAATGAAAAATGGAGGTTAGATTTGAAAACCTTACGGGTTTTGATCAGACCCACATTCCAGAAATAGAGCTATATCAATAAATCAGTAAATATGATATTCTAGTCCATTGTATGTATTAACACATTGATTACCGGGATCGATATAAACAGAATTTTTTTTATTTTATAGTGCAGGTTTGCGAGCCTGAGAAGGTTGTGCTATTAATTTTAATACCTCACTTTCCCTTTAATTATAAGTACAGTACAGTGTGTATATTTGCATTTACAGTGCTACGGATAGGACTTTAACCCCCTTGCGGGTCTTCTCTAGTACCCCTTGGCTTTTTGGCTCCGTTTGCGGTTTACGGCGTTGAACGCCAGTGAATCAGTTGCAATTTAATAACGATTTTTGAACGTAACAGTTAAGGGCTTGAAAGAACAAATGATTTGCGTCCACAGAGAGGGATTTTCGACATCTCGTAGGTTTTTTTCGCCCTTACCCCTGAAGTCGTTGACGGGTTACTTTAGGGGCCAATTTAATAGCCGCAAGTCTTATGGGCTTCGGTTATACACGTTGAGGGAATTTAATAGGGCTGCTAGTATTCTTAGGTTGCATATCTTACCTTACTAATTTTGCCATATGTCATTCCTTGTACAAGCTAATTGCATACAGCTTACGTTTTGAGGCATGTTCAATTAAAGCCACCACCTTTCACCATAATCATATCCTAGCGGTACGTCCCAAATTAGTATCCAACTTTCAGCTCCGTCCAAATGATGTTCTATTCTTTTAACTTAAGTCCTAATCTGTTCACAAATTACTATACATATGTTGCTCAACATTATGTTAGGTAACTTTCAGCCCTTTGCTAAGGCATGATTTCTCTACAAATCCATTGAGCCACTCATAGATGTGCACTCTTTCTATACATTCAAGACGCTTGTGCACTCTGTACAGTTACTTAATACTCCACAGTCTCTACCCATATAGACTTAATGCTACATTTTCTTAATGCTACATTTAATTCTGTTTTGCAAGATCCATTCTCGTCTTAAGATCCCCATGTTTTATTTTTGAAATCCTTTCAAGTCATCCTTATTCAGAACATTACATGAATTGCTCATCTGCTCTGGGTTACTTTCGATTACCGACATCTCTCAGTTCAGCAAACGTCATTGCTCCAAGAGCACATAGTCACTCCAGCCAACATCGGGCTAAACCTTTACTCTGAGGCATATACTAACTTATAAACTTATTGTTTCCTTTCATAAATCATTATTACCATCACTTAAAAGTTAAAAGATGCCCTATCTTAATCATTATCGTGATGATTTCTTATTTATCAAATCTCCATTTTGTATGCCAATATGATTATAACATTCAACTGGCCATCTCCTTACATAGTAAGTATTACACCTATGCAAGTATTCCCACAGCTGTTTGTCGCCAGACTTGGACATTTGAATGGAATAATCTAGCGATCAGATTAATTTCAATTAATGAAGTTACCTGTGAAGTTATAAGCAAACCTTCTTAGCCCACAAAGATGTCCCTCCTAACAGAACTAGAACTTATTACTATAACTCACCATTTTTCCTATTTCCCTACGTCCAAGAAACTATATTTCACTCCAATGCTTTCTTCCCCCAGGATTTCTCATCAACTCCGATAGGATACATAATACAACATCCACCACCTCAACTACCATCAATTCCAGTCTAGAACCTCTTCTTTTCCAAACACGCCAGAGAATGGCAGACAGGCTGACAAACAATACAAAAAAGACCTATATCAGAACTTGGAAATTATTACAACTATTTTAACTAAACATAACATTGCCCATCTAATTACATTACTAATTTCTCTTGCTTTTGCAGCCCCCTGCGACACCAAGCTTCGCTGCAATCCCAGTACCATAAGAACAGGAGTACATTTTTTTTTTGTCCCAATAATACTATCTGAAATAATTATTCCTTTCTTCCCAAATTATTCTTGACAGACCTCATTCACAATGCATCATCTTTCAAACATAGTAGACGAGCAATCGATAGCTACACATTTAAACAAATAGTTTCCCTGCTAGTAGTCCATTTGGTATCCGTACTTCTTTATTTTTATTAGCAGCAGTCAAAAAGGCCTGCTATGGATTTCTCAGGCCTAGCGAAATCCCTAACGCGCAAGCTCACTGGCTATCTCACAAAAAAGTCCTTACTTTTCATCAAGACCACTGCATGCTTCTATTGCATTCCACAAAAAGTAACCTCGTGCCCATACCAATAACTTACTATCCGACCCACGACCACTGGTATCCAGTGACTACCTTACAAACTCTATGCAACGCTTTACATTCCAAATCTCTGTATCATCCACTTCCAATGCATTATATTCTCATTTAGAAGAATAGGCCATAATCCATTTTCCTACTCTAGCCACTCATTTCAGATACGAGCAGCTACATCTGAATCAAAGAATCTAAGTCCATTACACATTATTAAAACTATGGGAAGGTGGAAATCTGGGTATTAAAGTAGATACATTCCGAACCTAAAACAGAAGTGAGGGATGTCCTGCCATGGCTCAGTCAGTAGAATTTAAAGATCTAATGTCACTTTTTGCCACTCTTAGCTTTGGCCACACCACCTACAGCTACAAGGTGAGAGAAATAGCCATATGTTACATGGAATTGTGGGAGAGTCCCGCTCACACTCACTTTATAAACCTACCCGACTGTGCCCCAACCTGCACGCCCGTCTTTCTTCTCCCACCCTCCTCTCGGCTTTATTACACATTACTTACTCTGTCTTGACCCTCTAAGCAGATCAAGAAGACATAGCTTTGACCACACCACCAGCTACAAGGGAAGAAGGAGCTGACCACAAATATTTATGTGTATATATATATGTATATATATATATATATATACATATATATATATATATATATATATATATATATATATATATATACATATATATATATATACATATATATTTATTTTTTTTTTTTACTGTACTGTGAGCGAAGCCTTTGTGGGTACATTTGCATGTCCCTGTCCAGGATTCCAGAATGCAGTGTAATAACTGTATTTCTCGTAATTATGCGCATGAAATCAGTAACTTGTTTTAGATGCTCAAATGTGAACACAAACGTGCCATTTAATTACTATATATCTGTATATCTTTTTATATATATATATATATATATATATATATATATATATATATATATATATATATAATATTACATTACAGCAAAAAGTGTGTCCTTCTTAAACACTTTTTGTTTAGTGTAGCACATGGCCTTAACACTAGCTAACTGTCCAGGGTATTGATACATTTAATACTTCACACTGCTTCACACACACATATATATACTGCAAAACAGACACCACACCACTATCTAGCCTCAAAGAAATACAGTGTGTCCGTTTTGCGGGTGGAAAAAGTTATATTTCCTTAACAGTGGGACTTTTCAAACTTTCAAACGAGGGACATTTTGAGTTCGGAGGAACCTTATTATGTTTCCCTTAACAACAGGCTGTCTTTCCATAAGAGGGAATTAAGAGGTATGATAACAATGGCAAATAGTTTAATTTGTCCATGCTAAACGTTGGAGGATATTTTTTAGGCTGGCCTTGACACCATGGATATATAAACTGTACATATATCTTCAAGGAACTTCTTTTTTAACACTGCATTATCTAGCACAGTGTTTCTCAACCTTTAAGAAGCCAGGTAGCAGCTGACTAACATTAGAAATTTCTTGGGCCCATCATTGAGATTTAAACCAATATTAGGAGGTCAGTCCTTTAATCCTCTGTTAACTACTATCTCTGACTCTCTTAGTTATCAATATTTTTCACCCCATTCATGCCATTCACCCCTCTTTTTCCTATTCCCTCTGGGGACAGGTAGACAAGGTTTCAGAGAAAGACTGTTCTAGCGTTTTCCTAATTACATATCACATGGCCCCAACTGGGTTCCTTCTCCACAGCATGCTAGTAGATCCAAACTTGAGTGCCACTGAAGGTAAAGCTGTCTTACTACCATAACATAATAATATATGATAAAATAACCCTATGTTGGTCATTAGCGCTAGGATTTGTGATCTTTCGTGATCTGCTAAATAATGCAAAGTTTAAATAGAAGTACCCTGAAGGTTTTGTGTATAGTTAATCCATCCATCCATAGTGCCAATGGCATCCTGTAAAGTTAGTGATGCCATATACTTTTAACTTTTTTCTTAACAGTAGTAGTTGTTACTTCATGATAGTATTGATATCTTTATTTGTGTCTTCCCCTTTCATATATGTATTATTAATCACACTACATTTACAAATTGTATGTCTCTTAATTCAGGACATTTAATTCCCAAATTTATAAATTCTAGCTCTTCAGAATACAAATATAGGACATCAGTGTCCCTTTAAGCATTCTACATTTATACAAGAGCGTCTGCCTGCCCACTGGGCCTACGCCAGTTATAGCCATTTGTCAGCCAGCACTGATTCTGGTCTGAAAGAAGATTAAAAGGCACAGATTAAAAAGGAATATATGCAACACAGTAGAGTTTTTAAATGACTGGTTGCTTTCACAAGACAGTTTTGTGGTTTGTTTGATTCTTGTGGTGGCTCTGGAGAAAAGACACAGTCTTAAAGCGCCTACACAGACATTATAGCGGAAGGAAAAATAAAGTGTTTTCTGTTTTCTAACTCACATAGCATGTTGCTTTCATTAAGGTTTTAATAAGAGCTGTAATTATGACAGCATAGTGAATGGAAATTTGACAGATTATTGCATGTTGTGCATGAACTTTCACAGAATGTGTGCTGAAGAAGCTGTCTGATGTCCCACCAGGATATGTGTGTGGACTGGAATGGCCTCTCTAGTGGTTTGGTTGCAATGTAAGACACATTTGTATGCATGCAAAGTTAACAGGATTTCAGGGAGTGGATATTATTTTTGAGCTCGTATGCACAACTCAAGCTGGAATATTGCTGGGGTTTCACAGTATTTTTGTGGAGAACATTTGAATTGCTTGTGTGATGTTTGAATTAGCTAGACAACCCCTAACTGTGATTGCAGTTTCGTAGTCTTTCGTACTGTGGTTATTAAATGTCTGTCTTCTTTATCTATTTGTGTTTTTAAAACCGTTCAAACTAAAATAATGAAATATGTTACGGAAAATGGCGGTGATGCTCTTAATACGGTCAAGTTTGATATGACTGTAGTATGTACACTGAATGTACAGTAGACTTCTACAAGTCCTAGTCTCAGTTTTGTGGTTGATTTGTAGAATACTGATTTTCTTTGTGTACATTATTTCACAAGGGTACCATTAAAAGAGCTCTGGCACGCCCCTTCAGACAATCTACAACTCTCCTATAGTATTTTTTGACTACAACAACCCTTCAAGCTGAATGCAAAGCACATAATCTTTTGGCAAAAGTAGTTTGACAATGTAATCTTACTTGCTTTACAAATTGTGTAAAGGAATACCACCATCATTTCTGCATGTCTGCACTGCAATAGTACACACCACAGAATTGAACAGTAAAAGAGAATCTTGTCTCAAGACTGGGTAATGTCTAGAGCACTTGGTACTTATGGAATGGATTGTCAAGAACATACTGAGTCTCTTAGACATCACTGCCTGTCCTTTACATAGGTAATAAGGTATCTTTTCATTTCTGAATGTATTATACATTCACTCACCAGGTAATCATACACAATTATTCTTTCATACTCATAGAAATTAGTTCAGTTATTTGAAATTGATAATTAGAGTTTCAGTGACAATTTGGTGCCTTTATCTTGTTTTCACCCCTTTAAACTAACATGAGTATTTTTGTGTGGATGTGTGCGTACTAAAAACACTGATCTTATACTGCATGTTTGTTAACCATATTTTCTAACCATCATGGCATGTGTGCCCTTTCCCTGTATGTCTTGCCTACATGTGTCTGTGGCATGATTGTCGTTTTATATTGTACATGAGTGAGTCATTTAATAGTATAAAATGTATCATCTGTCGTATTTATTGGTTTGTAACGGAGCCCAATGTGTAACTTCTAAGGAAAAGCTAACTTATATATAAACTTAATCTGTACTGGCTCTCTTCTCAAGACAAAATACTATTTGATATACTACTAATTAGGAAAATGTTAGAAGAAAATGTTATAAAAAAAATCATTTTTATTCTGTAAATAGTAATACACAGTAATATGTGCTTTAGGTATAACATCCCTTATTTACTTAAAGAAGTTGGATTATATTCCTAATCATTCCAAAACTTTTCCACAATGCTGGCAATCCCCGGGTTACGGATGAAGTACGTTCCTAAGAAACCGGAATTTGTATGTAACTCGGATCCTTGATGAATAATAATTATAATAATAACAATACTATAATGGTTCATATGTGGTAATAATAATAAAGTGTACTACTGTAATAATAATAAAAATAATACCCTGCACTGTAATAATAGGTTACCAAACGATTGGGCTCTTTCAAAGCAACACAAGAAAGAAGCAAACCATACAAAAAGCCTTGGGAGCCTATACTAAGTATGGGTCGTCTGTAACCCAGGGACCACCTGTATAAATAATACATATCAATAATTCTATTTCACATTTTGATTTCTGTGTTGCTACCTAAAACCAACCATACATGTAATATTTCTGAATGGAGCATTTTTACATATAACGTTACCCTGCATTGTGTTTTTATTGATGCAATGTAAATCCTAGAAAAAGGTTTGGAACCTAAATATCTGCACTTCTAACCTGCACTTGCTTTTACAGATTACATACTAATGTGTATGTTTTGGAAGTACTTAGTTAACTATGTACTTCCAAAATGTCAGTGTCTAAGACACTTATATGATCCCTATATTATAGGATTCATATGCTGGCAGTGAATTGTATGCACAACTCTTTCGATATATGAATGTGTATGGTAAGAATTAGAATCAGTTGTGGTTCTATAATAGATATATTGTTTTTTTACACCTATGTCAAATTAAATAGACACAGTGGATAAGAGCCTGGACTGGGAAGTTGTCGGGGTTCAGGTCCTACCACAACCTTATTGTTTATTTTTTTTTTAAGAGAAATGTTTATTTTGATCATTTAATCAAACTAAAAAAATATATAAACTGTATAGAGGGTAAACATGAGACAAACGTGGATGCAGTATTGCTGAACAGGAAATTATATTTCCATTATTAGACCTATATTACTTAAATTATTATTTTGCATTAATTCAAGGCATGTAAACACATAACCTAATTATTAAAGGTATATCCAAGCTTCACTGTTTTTAATTCTTCTAATCTAACACATGCTGCTTGTTTCAGAAACATACATTATATTGATTGATTATATACACATACAGATTTATTTTATTTAAAAATAAAATTTGTTTTCCACACAGTGAGCCTACCAATGGAAACACTGCACCTTCATGCCAACAGCAACACAGTGCAGAAATTGACAGTGTGTGGGCACCACCTTCTTTCTTTGTTCAGAGGACTACACACCCCTTGATTCCTTTCTGCACAAACTGCCATCACCGAAACAATGTATTAGCTGACTGTGATTGCCCAAAACAAATTATGTATGTTATGATCATTTTTTCAGCGATTTCCAGGGGTGTTAAGATTAACATGAAACCTAAACATGGCTTTAAGTGTCTAAACTGTTGCAAATGTGGTCTGTGGTCTGAGTCCAACCACAACATTATTATTATTAGCTTTTATTTATATATAAATTCATTTTTGTAAATTATTACAACATCCATATTTGTCTCATGTCACACGTTAACATTAAACATATATTTAAACTATTTAAACTAATTAAAAGTATTAATGTGAAAAAGGAAAATATGTGAAGGATTATTCAAACTCATAAGGTATATATTTAAAAGAGATGCTTTTACACCCTACACCACACTTCCATATTATAAGCGTTGAGTATATTTTCACCCTCCATAGTATGGTGTAGCTCACATGTGGTGACTTCAATATCTCTTCAGAACTCAGCATTTAATAAAGTTTGGGCATATCGTAAGATAATGTTTTTTTCACATGAAACGTAAGCCTTCCCCCATTTGAGAAAGACATGTTTGCGTTGAAACGTACATTAGGGAATAGATGCAACGTGTGACATCACACGCTAGTGTACACTGAGGCAGAGACCGATTAGGCCGGGAAAGCTGTAACCGGCAGAAGTGAGATTATGGCAAAGTTTTTAGCACAAATAGTGGCTACTGGTTCATGATCTACAGACAATGATAGAGAGTCATAGGGAAAGTCTGGTAGCCAAACAGCAGGGGGATTCATTTAGAGTTGAAGTGTTATAGGTGAATCATATAGTGAATCACCATTATAGGAGGCTACAGCTTAGAAACAAATGGGTGACATTTAGGATATAATGGGTGTTGAATGACTTATCTTTTCCCCTTTTAATAACTCCACACTGAAGTAACATTGGGCACTATGCAGTTTACAAGCTATATACATCTTTAGTGAAAGACCAAATAGTGGAGCAAAAATGGAGTGAATATAGCTTCTGGACCTTAATGCCTGGGAATTTATGAAGACAATAACAAAGTGCGGTAATATGAACAAGCACACCATCTAAACAATAAAGACCATTAGGTCTAATACAATTGAATTTAAAAAGAAAGGTGCATTTATGGCAAAATGACAAATGAAAAGTAAATTAAATCCTGAAAATACTATATTCAGATATTTTAAGGCTTAGATGAGTGTAATACTGTCATATTACTCAAGTATATTCTGAGGTGGTGACAAATAAGGAATAAATATATAAACATATAATACTAAATCTTTACTTAATCCCCTAAACAAATTATTGTCACAATTCTAAAAAGCAACCATACTTATCCTCCAGTAATATTACCAAAGAATATTGAGGTTCTACCTTAAATTGTTTTATATCAAAACTTAAAATTCTCACACATAAAGTAAAGCTGAGATTCTCCAGCCTTAAAGAAGCTCACTATTGCCCCAGAAAAAAAAGTGGCATTAATATACTTGTATTAAAAGTGATTGGAGCAACAAGTAATTATGAAGTGTTAAATAATGAATTATAATTGAGTCTGAAGAAAAAGTATAATCACCAAGTAGGCTCTATACACTCTGCCATATTTACAAAGGGTAATTCAATATTTCTCCTTTTAAATGGTTTTAAGTTTCTTTTATCTTTTCTTTTTGCGTCTCTGTTCATATTATACATTAATAAACTTGTGATTTGTAAATATTTGTAAACACTTCATCCCTTCACCTTTTGTTGTTTGAAACTTAAGGGGGCAGAAAGACTGCATTTGCCATAGTTCCTTTAGTTGACTTCAAGAAGATATTTATGTTTTCACTATTAACAAAACTCCCCCAAAGTCCCTAGACTATTTAAAGTCGGTGTCCTAACACCTTTCATATCAGTGGTGTTCATGACATATTGATTCATTTAGACTTAATGTAGTCATAGTTTAAAACATACTCCAGTTTGGTGCCATTTTATTCATTATGTCATTATCTCTGGAAACTGAACACATAAAGACGGCAGTACATAATCCTTCATCAGTAGCAGTGTGTAAATTCTCAGGTTTGCTGAAAGTCCTGAGATTGACCCTAGCACAATACCTCATTGCAGTTATTTTTTTTTAAGTGATGGCTACCTTGTCATTTGATTTTAGCATTGGATATAATTTACATAGTGTTGACAGTTTAAAGGAGGGTAAAGTGCAACAGGTCACAGAGGGAACAAGGCAGCCCGTAAGTCCTTAATATAGAACGTCAGCATTGTGGCCACTCATATGAAGTACCTTAACACAGGTCAAAGTGCCAAAAGACAGACCATTATTATTGTTATTAATATTTTATATTATAGGTGAGAAAATATGACATAGTATGCCAAACCATAAACATATAATATAAAATATATACTAATAAATATAAATCAGATTTTATTGATTTTTGTTAGTAAATGTCATAGCGTTAGACATATCTTAAACCAACTGTATATTCTTGTACAATGCAAACAAATATAACTTTTCTTTAGCAAGTACAGGTATTGCTATTTTATATAATTTGCAATATATGTATTAATATTTACCAAATATGGGTATGCAAATAGTGTTCCTAATGGGATAGCAGCCTTCTAAGGTACTGGCACTCTTGGTTTGATGTGGCAGTGAAATTCAAATTCCTCCTACTGGATCATCCTGCCGAACATACAGTATATTCTACAATTTTCCTAGGTGACCTGTAGATATATAGTATTTCTTCTCTAATCTGAGGTCACAGTTGACCACAGAGACCCAGGCCCTCAATATGGAACTTCTATCAATTTCCCAGACTAGTACTAAACATTTGCAGGTATAGACCAACATCAGCTTTATTGTAGCGAAGATGGTATCAACCCCGACTACACCCCTTCTAGTATAAACTCCACAAACAAAACTTGAGATCAACCTCCAGTGTCTGGTCAGTGATTCATTTGAAGTTAAATACAACTCTTTAAAACAAATAACTGCAATTCTGGGACAGTCCCAAAATATAAGCAACCATGCTCCTTACACTTTCCAACACTTATTACAAATTTAATGAATGCTTTATACATGAAGGGAGGGATGTATTGTTATATATCCTAAAGATAACAATAATCTCTTGTTGCAGAACTATGATGGCCTAGTCAGATCAGTCAGATCTTTTGGGGTGTTTTACTGTGTGGGTTTTTTGATATATTAGTGATTTATATGACATTACCATGTATAACAATTGGGATAAAAGTAATAAACTTGCTGCTGCTAGATTTTACCTAGAGCCTTTAAAACTGTAATGTGTTCTATCTTTTTCATATCAACATTAAAATGTTCAGACCCACTGTAGAGAGAGAGAGAGTATGAAGATATGGAATACAGGAGAGAGAGTAAGAGGAAGAAGAGTAAAAAGATAGGGAATATTAGAGTAAGCAGAAGGGGGACAGAAAAAAATGTATGGGGGGGGGAGAGTTTATTATGGGAAAGAGGCTTTGTGGAATGCAGAGTAACAGAAAGGAAAAAGGAGACTAAAGGGGAGAAGAGAAGAGGACATAGGGCAAAGAGGATGGTCAAATAGGAACAAAGGCAAACAGAAGAAATATAGAGCAGAAGGAAAATAAGATAGAGAAAGGAGGAGAAAAGAGTGGAGAAATAGAAAAAGGATGGATAAGAAAGAGTTTAGAAGAGGGAGAGGCATTAATATGCAGAACACTTTAGTTCTTGCAGCCCTAAGCTCTGGCCTTTTTGGCTTTCTGCAAAACCTGAGCCAGCTCAATAAAAAACATAAAGGAAATTTGCAAACAGGGTCTAACATTGACTTTTGTTCGTGTGTGACTAATATGTAACAATTTTAGTTTAGTGATGGCCTCAAATATAGCATGTTTATTGCATGCTTCACGGTTATAACATTTGTTGAGTGTTTCTAGTATGAAAAGTGAATATAGTGCCCTTGTTGACAACATTAACACTTTAAGTATTTTGACAGCTTTAATTAACTTGCTTTACACCATGTATAATCATATTAAAAGATTGGTATGTACACTAAAATGAAACACTAGAATTCATTTTTCTTGACCTCATATTTTTACCACATAAATCTGAAAGAATGATTTCAATAGTTTTCTGGCACTCATTACCAAAATGCAACAAACGATCACACAGACTGGATGTGTTATAAAGAATAATCAGTATTCAAATAGTTTTATTACAAAATTATTATGATGTTATACTATAGAAAATGCCATTGGGTTTTTCACTCCCTTTAGCGAGTAATATCCCTCATTGCTATCATAACACTTAATATTTTGCCCAGAGAACTTTACCTTAAAGGGGAAGTTAATTTGTAATAAGTATACAGTATGTTGTGAATGAAAAGCCATATAGCACTTGCACAGGTCAGTAAAGAAAGCTATAGCATGTTCACAGTTATATTATAGCAAGGATGGGAAACTATTAAAATAAAATGTAACTTTTATTTAATCCTTTAAAAACTAAACAACAAAGTGGAACTAGAGGTTAAATATAAATAAAAGATGACAGAGGTGAATTAGAGTGGAAATTCACACCCCATCCTGTACTTATTATATATATATATATATATATATATATATATATATATATATATATATATGTGTGTATATAATATTTTTTAATTATTGTTTTAATCTCATCATTTTGCTATTTTTGTTTAAGATATCAAAATAAAAGTTGTATTTTCCCAGACTACTGGACTGTAATGTGATTCTACCCACTCTTTACAGACTTGTCAGATGATGCACTCCTAGTTTTTCTCTATATACTGCAGGATAGAAACTTACCAAGTCCTTCTACCTAGGAAACACCTCTCATCTTTCTTTCTTGTGGACTTGGACATAAAATAATAGTAGTGTAAAGAAAGTGGTATATAGTAAGAGAGGTGTCCTGAAATGTGAGACTATCCCTAGAAACACGGGCAGTTAGGGTTCCTTAAGGGACAAATATAACTTCATTTAAAAGAGATACTGTTCCTCCAACAGTTGGACCATATGAAGAAAAAGGAATAGCTAGTGATCATATCAATGGTGTGCGGAGAGTATAAAACAGTATCTTCTAGTTATTTACAATTAATCAGTGTTCTTGAGTAACAAAAAACAAATATGCAATCACAAGAAACAGTATGAGCCCACACTTCTATTTAAATCATTGAAATCTGTTTTATTAGAGTGCAGGAACTGGACATACTAAGTATGAGTCTAGCTCTCTTCAGCCCTACTGACCTTTCATTAGCGATATAAATTACATTCTGACATGTGCCTTATAAGGATCATTTATGAAGCAGACATATCAATTACAAAAGCATGCTAATCTAGAACAGATGAAGAGAGTAAATCTTCATTGGTTCTTCATCTCTCCATTAAAAGAATGTATACATATTAAATACATTTTATGCACCACATAAGACATAAACTCAACTTAACTTTTAAAGTACAGCATTCATTTATCTATATGTACTGCACACCACTAATGAATGAGATACTGTGTGATTTATTTTTCCAAGCAAATATATTTTAAACTTGTTTTTCCTGTTTTTAATATTGATTTAAAAAACAAATCTTTGATTTTATTAGAAGAAGCTGATAGACATGTACTATTTTGGCATCTAGCTCTACCCACTAATGTCCTGTTTTTGTAGATGAGCTGTGTTAGCCTATCAGATTCTTTCACATTTTTGACTGCATCTCTACTATTGCCATGTACCGCTCAGGTTAGTTTGGGAAGCTCAAAGCCAACAAATTTCGGGACTGTTTTTATTAAGTACCGGTATGTTTTTAAAAATTCCCAAAATGTAGCCATTGTCCACCATAGTTACCAACTGATCCCTCATTTAGAATATCAACATTTCTGTATTAGGCTGCTGTAACGTCCTACTAACTGGTACCCCCATAATCACCTCTCTTCTCTCTATCCTATGTTCTGCTCGTCGATTCTAAATCTGTCACTGCTTTACAAAATACTAGTCTTTGCAGAATAAGATTACAATTCTTTATTACAAAGCTATCCCATCTCCATTTTCACATTGTCAGATACCCCTACACTTGAAACCCCTACTTTTCTGCTGATCTGTGTCTCCACTCTCATAACCTCTTCTTGTCTCTCGATACAAGATCACTTGTGAGGTTCCCAAATGGTCATTAGGGAAAGAACAAAGACAGCCCTTACTAAATGTTATAACCTATGAGTTAATTACCAATTGTTAAAGAGATATGAAAAGTTTCATAGATTAATACATTTCTGCACTCCTTAAGCAAAAAGCAGCTTATATGTACCCAGCACATCTCCTAAAACATTTTATTTTTATTAATATCTAAAATCTCTCTAATCTCTAGAGGGTGACTACACAGGCATCTGCCCCCCCCCCCCCCTCCCCCCAAATCAGCAGCAGGTGAGCAATATTAAACCACTATTTACCTGCTGTTGCTTGCTCAGATAAACCTCCTTGCAGCTTCCGGTCTGTATGTCAGCAGCAATACATAGCACATATCCGTGATACACTACATATCCCAGACTGCTTTGCAGGACAAACAGGAGCCCCAGAGTTAATTAAAAAGTTTCAGCTAACCAGATTGGCCAAAACAAATCATTTTACATTTGATGCTAATTTAGCCTGGGTTTGTAGGGGTTAACCATGATATTCAACTGTAAAATTACAAGACATTTTCCTGACTTCAATGTAAGTGTTTATTTTAATTTTGGGATTTTTTCATGCACAAAAATGCTTGCATACCCCACTAATTATCCTCTATCAGATGCATTCATAATCCAGCAAACTTACATATCCCTTTAAATAGGTCTCCCCGAGCATAATGCAAATGTGTAGTTTTAAATAAATCGTTTTTTTTATTAATGGTGGACCGACAGGAGAAATAGTATATCTACAGACTTTTTTTTTCCTTCTAGCTTTAATAACCACATTAGCCAGCTTTGGGACATATAATAGAGAGCTTTCCAGGTAGGGGGACCCACCATGGTCATATGACTTATCTTCTATGCTATCGCTTTACTCAATTGTTTTCTTCATTTTGATGTCTGTATGAAATCTTAAGTCCACTCATTTTATAACTTTAACAGCGGCGCTATTCAGGTTACAGTTTCTCTATATTTTTTCAACTTGTGGTAATATATTCTGCTCAAGCCTTTCCACCTTTCTGGATTCTTCCAAAACAATCCACTTGTGTAGTCCTCATATCCTTCTCAGTTACATCAGACTACAAGCTCATTTGAGCATATAGTCATTGTGTCTGCCTGCTTTTCTACACTTGTAGATTGTATAAATGTGTGGCTGACTATCCAGCTCTGAGGAATAAGTTGGCAATATACATATAAAAGATATTAATGAAAACTCCCATAGATTTACGTCTCTACTCTCTTCATTCTTAATGCATTTACTCAAGGTTGTTATCATGCTAAACAAACATTCAGCATTAATATTTCATATTACTGAAATGGTTTAGTGATAGAGGAAATAGCCGCTTTTGCTGTACTTGCCTTATAGAAGAGTGTACGCACTCACAGCTATTGAGAGAGGCCGCTGACCAATCAAATCCACATTTCTGCTGGTATGAGAAAGTGCCATTCACTTGTTCTGCAGAAATGACTAATTCCTGTTCATGACAAACACTTAAATCTCCACTTTCTAAATTACATATCCATTACCTTGGATTGGAAAGAAAAGACCCAGGAATTCATAATTTAATATAGTGTTCCAATGGAAACATTCCAAAATGAAATGCATTTTATGATCCCATCTACCCTTTTAATGCTGTGGTGTGTCCCAACACTCGGCTGACACATGAGCATGTAACAATGATTGATTACATGGAACACCTCAGCATCATTGTGTGATGATTCATAATGCTTTTATATCCGTTCTTGTAAACATTCCTGGTTATTCCAAACCAAGGATTATGTTGATCGTATGCCAGAACGGGTAACTTTAGCTCCTAAAAGATTACCAAAGCACATTACATTTACAAATAACATCTCTGTAGTGAAGTGCCTTTTAACCTGTTCAGTGCTGAGCTTGCCCTACAGCAAATCACTGGATAGCATAGTGTGTTGTATTCTAGGTGGGATGTAAAGAATTATCCAATTTACAGGACATGTACACATATAGCATAGGGCATCATTGTAAAAGGCAAATTAGTTATTTAATGAAGTAGTTGTAACACATACCTGTTGTCTAGGCAAGTGAAGTGGATGCAGAAGATACATTTGAAGTTCACCATTTTGAACTGTCAGGCAGCCTTTCAGATCCACCTTAAAAAATTATTCCTTGTTAATGAGAGATCATTGACTTACATTATTGATAGTATTGATTCTCTATGTCTCGATTGCAGTCAACTGCACAGAAAGAGACTAGACATGCACAATGTGCAGGCAATTACAATCAAATGGAATCAATGCCTCAAGGGCTTATTGGTAATTAATGTCAATGATCTCTCATTAACAAATGTAGTCATCTTGTTTTGTGAGTGGATCACAAATGTTGACTGACCGCTTAAAATGGCAAACTTTAATGGTAGTTTCCTGTCGGAAAATGCAATTGTATATGATTCAGTTGATAAAGTACACTTGCCTTTAGATTTAGGCTATATAAGAAAGAAATGAAAGCGTGAAACATTTCATATTTGTATGTTATTTTCACAGCCCTATGCCAGGAAAGAATCTCAAGTGCCCCTTGTTCCTGGTAAAACCTGGATCTTTGGGCAGAGATTCGACTTGAGATTCAAAAGTATTAGTAATTTAACTCTCTTTTCTAAGGAATACACACATAAAAGTTTATTGTCTCACATTGCAATCATAATGTGGGAGTTTTTTTAATGAATACCTTAGGTGGTATTGTAGAACTATGCAAATAAAATTAATAAAAACATAGAATCAATTTTATTACAAGGAAATGTATCTATTTGCTGTATAGAATATTTTTTTTACTGCTGTCATAATGTTTATGTGATACTTACTACTTATAAATAGTGCTGAATCTGGGCCTTATTGTTGTTTGGTATAGAACTGCTCAATGAATATGACCCTGGTTATATTATATACGTTATTGATTTTCAGTGAATTTCTTATACAACACCACTTTTCATATGTATTTGTATTATCTACATTTACTGTAAAGAGTGGTGGAAATATAATTGT
Source organism: Discoglossus pictus (assembly GCA_027410445.1). Lineage (NCBI taxonomy): Eukaryota > Metazoa > Chordata > Amphibia > Anura > Alytidae > Discoglossus > Discoglossus pictus. The sequence continues at coordinate 236,207,010 of CM050164.1, read as the reverse complement.
ATAGAAAATAAAACTATTCCTGCAGAATACTAAATAAAACTAGTCAAAATCACGTGCTGTGTAAATACAGACTGGTATTTAGTAAGCAGTGATTCACCACAGGATATCAGCACTCCTTTAAATGAAAAAGTGCAGAATCCTTATTGAATAAAACCTTTGGGAGGAGAAGCAGCACTCCTCTATCTTTTTGGTTCCAGTGGTCATAAAGGACCAGTGTAATTCAACAAAAAAAGCTACTTGTTTGTCAAGTATGTACCAAACTAACAATATAATCAGCTGTGTAAGCAATGGACATAAAAAAAAAATAAACATTTTGTTGGGAAAATCCATATTTTTGAAAACTCTGTTTACAAGTACTCAAATCCATTTTGACATCACACCTCCTAGAAGCAGACACCGCACAACATTCAATGCAACAATAGCTCTCCAGAAATACAACCTCTCTCTAACATATAGCTTTTATCAAGTATAAATTAGTGGAATATATTTTGGGCTCACTTCCTTTTGCCACTTCTATTGCTCTGTATAGGGGCAGACATTTTCTCTCTCTGTGACACACCTTACAACATAACAGAGGGAGCTGCTGTTTCATCCTTCTAGTAGGGAAGGAACACTTTATTAACCAAATAATGCATAATACATAATAGTGTACAGCACACAAAACTCTTCCATTAATAAAAAAATAATGATTCTTACATACATGTAAATAATAGGTGTGTATGTATAATGTAAGTATAATTTGTTTTTTAAATCACTTTTAAAGACATTTGTGTACCCCTCAGTACTATGTATAACACCTTATTTATTTAATAAAGTTCTCCTTTCCTGTTCGAGGGATGAATCAGATATAATGGCCATGTTGTATTGTAAGTGGATCTTGCCCAACTCTGTGGATGTCTCTATCACACACAGTAATATCATATTTGCAGGGGGGTGGGGGGATGTCTTACTCAAGACCAATATGAGTGGGAAAACAAATCAAGAAAGCCAAAAATATTTCAAATAATTCACTAAAATATTTTTAAAAAAATATAGAGATTAATAGAATAATTTTGATTTATTAAAAAAAATAAATGTCAGGGTTCAGTGGTCCTTTAAGTATTCTTTTAGTTAGGTTTGATGTTTTTGAAGATAGGTAGATAGATAGATAGATAGATAGTTTGTTTGTGTCTGTGTCTTTCAGTCGTGTCCGACTCTCCATGACTTAATGAACCGTAACATACCAAGTACATCTTTATGTCCATGGTCATGTTGATCCACTTGGTTTTCATGGCAGAGATACTGCAGTGGGTTGCCACTTCCTCCTCCACTGGGCCACAGCATACAGCTCCTGGTATTTACAGGGGGCCTCTCATCCAAGTACTGACCAGGCCTAACTCTGCTCGGCATCAGGGTGGTGTGATCTTTTGGTTCCCTGACTGGAATCAAACTCAGGTCACAGCAGTGAAAGCACTGAATCATAACCACTGGACCACCAGGGAGCCCAGATTCATTGTACAGTATACAGTAGCCCTTTGAATGCAGTTCCCTGAGAACCAGAATTAGCATCTTCATCTCATACCTGTTTGGATTTTCGAACAGTGATGAGGAAGAGCCATTACTAACTTGTTTTTCTGTTTTTGTTCTCCCTCTGTTGTTTTTATTCTGTCCTTTACAGTAAGGCCAAGCCGGCTCCACAGATATCTCCAAGTAAATCCGTGGGAGGCGAGTTTTGTGTTGCTGGTACTTTTGGGTCATCAAGATCCTGGTTTGCCAGTAACCAAGGCATTAAAAGGGACAAAGGTCAGTATATTGCTTCATTTGTATGCTATTGTGTAAAACTTTTGTTACGTCAATATGTGGTATTGGCAGTAAGAGCCAAATTTAACTAGTGAAGATATTTTATGCGGTATTGCCTATTATTATCAAACAATTACATGTTATGCTCTGTGAGAATATTTTATAAAATGGAATGAGGCTATGGTTATAAAAAAGTAAAAAATAAAATTTTGCATTAGTGTAACATTTCCTGATCACAAACTGGATTAATTATTCCCCAATCTCAACAAAACTGAAGAAATGTTATGGAAGTGATAAAATGCTGTAGAGTACCAGTCATAATCAAAGGGTTTATTGACAATTTCTCAAGTATGACTACAAACTTGAAGAGCAACAGATATCTCTATGCATGATTTGGTATGTTTTCATGGTAAGTATTAAGGAACTTTTGTTTAAATATACATGCACCTATATTTTTTTCACATTCCAATGTGATATTTTTTTGTTTAATATCATCTTTATTATAGGCTTCCAACTAAAATCCAGTTCTATGAGAAATGTGAAATAATCTTCCTCTGTTCAGTTTGGTTTTCCAACATTTTATTATCAATGAGAAGTGCCCTTGTTCATTGTTTTGCTTGTGGCACTATATATACACATTAGAAGAGTTCTACAGCTTTTAGAGTTACAAGACCAAACTATGTCAACATTTACATCAAGAGATTAATAAAGACAGATGATATAAGAATGTATATTACTGATGACTGAAATAGAAATCAGTCAAATACACCATTTTGGGAAAACATAAGGCAATGGTGTCTTCAAAATGTAACTTTTAGTAAGCATGTGAAGTAAAATCATATAGTAAAATGAAGGATTAATAGATATATGTAAAAAGAAGACAATGTCAATTTTACCACCAATTATTATCTTTAATTTACTATAATAGCCTTATGTTAATTGCAGGGACTTATAATTGCATTGCTGGATTTGTACAGTCGTTGCTGTTATTAAAAACGTGATAGATTTATTCTTATTTATATAGTTTATTAATACTCCGTACACTGTAATAATAGTTGTGATGAAATATGTATTATGCTACAATTATCAAAAATGTAGCAAAAAAAGTTTCAATCTGTAGATTAGTTTGATTTGAGATTAATTACCCATCAAATGGCAATATGCTTCAATTTATTTGTGATGGAAAGAAACTTTATCTCAGTAGAATCCTTTGCTTTAAATAAATAGGTTTGATTCTAGCAACGTCTTGCTAATTGAATGAATCCTGAATTGAATGAATCCTCTTTAACTCAACTGCTAAAACACACTGAAGTGCCAATTGTGTGTTTTTAGTTATTAATCACAATTATCATGCAAAATAAGTTATAATGCCTAGGTTGATTATAGATACTTTCCTTAAGCTTGTGCTCTGTATGGCATAAGGAAACTATACTTCAATATTTACCACCTTACCTTCCTTGATAAATAATTCTATTGAACTCTTGCAACTTCTGTCTTTTTTGTACACACATTAAAATATATAAAAAAAATTAAGTTAAATAAATAAATGATATAAGTTATTATTCTTAGTTACTAAGGTGAGTCTTTATAACTTTTGCAGGTCCATTCTCTATTTAAAAAAAAAATCTTGCTATTTTCCCCAGCAGCACCAGTGCTCTCCAATCTAGTGGTGTGCCTTTTTGAGCAGTCAATGGCAGATGTGTCTTTTCTGAGGTGGCTGCGCTCTGGCCATATGTCCATTAGGAACTTGGCTGAGATCACAATGTAAATGTAATAGCTTCTGACTGCTCTGTATATCTGTTATTGCAAGAGTCGGCTCTAAACATAGAGCAACATATGCTGGTCTGACTCATGTAATACAGAAGATGTGCACGGCTATGCAGTTTTAGAAATACATTGTGAAATACTGGTTATTGATATTATTTCAAGTATACATTTTGGATCCAAAAGCATGGAATAAACTGAGTATCCAGTGCAGTTCCTTTTTTCTGATGAATGTCGGTCTAAGTATAATTTAAATGGCTTGAATGGATGCATTCCTTCATGTTGTATAATGCACACTTCTTGCCATGACCCATTGTGCATGAGACCCTGTACATTACCCTGGGCTCCTCAAATCTGCACCACTATAATGGGTTTCTTCCACGCTTCTAGAACTCCTAAAATACAGACTGGCTCCTAAAAAAACCTTCCTGACTCCTACATTTTAGATATTTTTTCCACCTCTGTATGTATGTATATATATATATATATATATATATATATATATATATATATATATATATATGTATATAAATATATATATATATATACACACACACCAATGAATAATTTTTTTAAACATTGCCACCAATTTGATTGAAAGTGCTTTTTGTGAGTATTACACAATCGTCACATAATCCTTTTATATCAGTGATCTGCTACATATAGCTGTGCAGTCAGATGAAAGCCTGGCTTCTTTGTCATCTCCAAATATGGGTACGTGGCAGTGTAGTGGAATATACGAAACCTTAATGAGCAAATATTTCCAATATGATACAATATAAAACTACAGGTTGTAATAATTACATTCACAATTGAACATTATTGCATTTTCTTACTGTAACTTTTATTGAAGATTGTATTTTTTGTCTATAAATCCGCTTTTCTGCTCCTCCCACACATTTAGAGTATTTGATGTGCACAGCAATTGAAATGCTTAACATTGTTCTCAGCTTCATTCGTATGCTACAGTCAATCTGAGTATGTGCAAACCTCAACTTGTGCAGGTGGTGAATGCTGAGAAAAGACCATTGATCACCCTACTTAGACAACCAGAAAACAACTGCATGAATTTTTTAAACCGTTTTGGCAGTTATTTACTTTAACTATTTATCGATTCCTTACCCTTATTCTGTATCTTATTTCTGGCAGTAAGCAGTGTATTTTGAACAGTCTTGATATTTGTATATTCATTATGTCCTCTATTGGATACAGTATTTCATTAGTACATAAAATGATATACTGAAACCATAAAATAGGATCAAAAGCCAGTTGTTCTTTTGTAAAGGGTCTTCTCTTATATTAGTATCATTTTACTATTGTAAGAGTTCTGAAAGCTGATTTCTTGAGTTTCTAGTTGAAACTTAAATTCTTTACTTTTTGTTTATGGTTACTGAGCCGTGCACTCGGGATGTCTATTGAGGTATCTTGGGGCTTCCTAGATCTATTAAGATGTTGCGTGTTGTTTCTGTGGTTTGCGTAAAGCTGCTAGCAGAGGACATGTTCAAGGAACTTTCTACACTCATTATATTACACAGTCTCTAGGCATGATTTTTTTATTTACAAAGTTTTAATATTATATGCATATTACTTCAGGATCCTCCAGTGATAATTACTTCATTAGCAAATGTAATATAAGCAAAAATAGAGAATGTAGCATAAAAAGCATCAGTTGCGCTGCAGAATATGTTGGCGCGTTATAAATAAAGGATAATAATCAGAATAGTACTGACTTTATAAAATACCTACAAAAATAGAAAAAAGATGGAGAAAATAAATATTGTGGAAATCATGCTAATTAACTTACTTTATTATTGTACTTCATTTTTAGCGCATCAACATTTTCCATAGAGCTATTACTTTAAATCTTTATTCTTGACTAAATAGTATTATGAAAATGATCTTATTTCAAAATACAAGTTAGCAAATTTAATGAATTAAGATAAATGGATCCCTTTCCAGATAGATACCTTGTTGTGGTGAAGGGGCTTGTGTACTTCAATAAAGCTGTGAGCTTTACCATGTAGGGTTACCCAAGGTGGGCAGGTATGAGTAGAAAAGGATCATACAAATAGTGGTCCACTGGAGAAGAAACCGGTAATCTACTCCAGTATCTTTGCTAAGAAAGTCTTATTCATAAGTACAACTAGAGGCATAACGATATGGCAATGGAAGATGAGCCCCTCAGGTCAGAAGGTGCCTACCACATATGAGTAGCACCAGATATAATGAAGTAGTTGAGCCAAAGCCGAGGGTACTCCCTGATGTGGATGTGTTATGAGTCCCATGCTGCAGAGAACAATTCAGCATAGGACTATGAACCAAGGCAAACTGGACAAGGTCAAAACTTAGATGACAAGATTAAACATTGATATTGTAGGAATTAGTGAATTCAAATGAACTGGAATAGGACAAGTACCAGATCATCTACTGTGGTCAAGAATTCCTCAGAAGAAATGGAGTAGCCATCCTAGTCAATCAAAGGTGGCCAAAGCAGTACTCGGTTACAACCCAATAAGTGACAGAAATATTTCAATTCAAATTCAAGAAAAGACATTTAATGTTCCAGTGATCAAAGACTATGCTCCCACCATGAATGCTGAAGAGGCTAAAGTTGTCCAGTTCTATTCAACACCTCATAGGTATAACACCAAGAAAATATGTTACTATCATCATAGGCGATTGGAATGCTAAAGTAAGGAACCAAAATTTACTTAGAATATCTGGTAAGTTTTGCCTTGGGTTACAAAATGAAGCAGGTCAGAGATTAGTAGAATTCTTTAGAATTCTCTGTTCAAAGTAAACACCCTCTTTCAACAGCCTCATAGATGACTCTAGACATGGGCATCACTAGATGGACAATATAGAAATCAGATTGACTATATAGTGATGAAGAAAAATAGTATGTAGCCAAAAATGGAGGAGCTCCATATATCATTATTATTATTATCTAATATTTGTAATGGGCCAACATATTCCGCAACGCCATACATAAGACGATCCAAGGTAAAAACAATATCAATACAGGGAGGACTGTTTTTGATCTTAGAATCTCTTGCATATAGAGCATTTTTTCAAGCATCCTATACAATAAAAAAACTTGCAAACTTACGTTCTAAGGGATTTGGAAGGTGATAAGTACATTGGACATATTAAGTATGAAGGTGATAAGCTTCATTAAATAGATGTGTTTTTAGTGAGGTTTGGAAGGGTTTGAGAAAGGAGGAAAGGCTAGTGAAGCGAGGTAAGGAGTTCCAAGGAATAGGGTCAACATGAGAAAAGTCCTGAAGACGGGAGTGAAAGAGAGTCATAAGAGAAGTGGAAAGAAGAAAGTAATAAGTAGAATGGAGGGGAGGGTGGGGGAGTATTTTGAGACAAGAGCAGAGATATAAGGGGGTGCGTTATTGTTGAGGGCTTTCTCATGAGCTTCTAATTTCAAAATTCATTAAACTGAAGAAAAGAGGGAAAATGTTTAGACCAAGCAGATGTGAAATAAATAATCTCCTGTCAATATGCAGTGGAAGTAAAGAATTGATTTAAGGGACTAGATATGGAAAATAAAATGTCTGATGAACTTTGGACAGATTTTGACATTGTCAAGAGAACAGCAACAAAGCATATCCCCAAAATAAAGCAAACTAAAAAGGCAAACTGGCTGTCTGATGGGGCTTTGAAAAGAAGCCCAGAATACAAGAAAAGCAAGAGGTGGTGGAGAAAATATTTGTCCGACTGAATGCAGAAATACAGACAATAGCAATAAAAGATAAGGTGATTTTATATAACGAGCAGTGTAAAGAGATAGAGGGGAACAGAATGAGAAAATAATTTTCTTCAAGAAAATTAGTAATCTCAAAGGAATCTTTCATGCCAAAGTGGACATGATAATAGACAAAATGAATTTAACAGAAGCAGATCAATGTTACACAGAAGATCTATACAGGAAGGATCTGTCTGGCTCCAGCTCATTGGACAAATTCCATAGTTTGTCCAATGAGCTGGAGCCAGACAGAAGTGAGATTGGCCCAAGAAAGCCTTGCTGATAGCAAGGCAGCACGAGTTGATGAAATTCCAGTTAGCTGTTCAAAATCCTACAAGGTGATGCTTTGAAAGTGTTCCTTGCATTTTGCCCAAACAAAAATAGAAACCGCAACAATGGCCAGTAGTCTATATACCAATCCCAAAAAATACAGTGCCAAATAGTGCTTCAATTATCGAACAATTGCTTTAGGTCCTTAGGCTTGGCTCCAACAATATATGGAATGGGAACTTCCAGTAGTGCAAGCTGGTTTTGCAGAGGCACAAGAGATCAAATTGCCAATGTCTGCTGGATAATAGAGAAAGCTAGAGAGTTCCAGAAATACATTTACCTCTGCTTCATATATTATTCTAAAGCCTTTGACTGGGTGTATTACAACACAATGTGTCAAATTCTTAAAGAGAGGTACCTGGTGATCTCATCAGCCTCCTTATTCAACTTACAAGCATAATACATCAGGCGTAAGGGCGTACCAGAAGAATCCAAAGATGGAATTAATATTGGATATCAGATATGCGGGTGATGGCTTAAAGTGGGGAAGAAATAAAGAGCCTATTGATGAGGATGAAAGAAGAGAGTGCAAAAGATGGGCATCTGCTTAAAATTAAAAACGACGAAGGTCATGGCAAAAAGCAATCTCAGGTCCTGGCAAATAAATGGGGAAGAAGTGGAGGCAGTGACAGATTTTATTTTCCAAGGCCCCAAGATCTCACCCAGATGGTGACTGTAGAAATGAAATGAAAAGACTTTTGCTTCTGGGGAAGAAAGCTATAGGAAGTCTGGATAAGCTATTAAAAAGTAAATATATCAACAAAGGTCTGCATAGTTAGAACAATAGTATTCCCAGTAGTAACATACAGATGTTAGACCTGGACCATAAAGAAAGCTGGGAGGCATAGAATTTACACATTTAAATTGTAGTGTTGGAGAAAACTGCTTAGAGTCCCTTGGACTGCAATTAGATCAAATCAATCCATACTATATAAAATCAATTCACACTGTTCACTGAAAGGTATGATCATGAGAAGGGGATGGCAGAGGCGGAGGTGAATATGAGCGGTCATCAAATAAATGTTCATGAACTAGATGGATTTCAGAGGGACAGTGGCTTACAGATGTGCCTGGTGTGTTGCAGTTCATAGAGTCGTGGAGAGTCGAACACGACTGAACGATTAACCGACAAATTAAATTGATATGGGATCATTGGGTTTAATTCTAACATTCTAGTTAAAAATAAAGGATTAGAGTAAGTTAATTAGTATTATCGGTTTAATTAAAGTAGTCAAAGCCTGTTTTGTGTTCCAGCCATGCTTCCCGCGTTGTTTTCAATGTGATAGTGATCTTGCATAGCACTACATTTTTTCATGAGCCATACCTCTTGAAGGCTTTGTGCAGCTTGTTGCAGGTTTGGTGAACAATAGTGAGATGAATATCTGCATATGTTTTAAAAAATGTAAAATTTGTTTCTCAAATTTATAGTGATGATTTTTTTTGTGTGCAAATATTAGTGGTTTTATTAATATTGTTATTTTCTTTCTTCCCAGACCAATCCAAGCAGTTTGTAGTGGAGTCTTTATATATCATTAGCTGCTATGGCACCCTGGTAGAGCATGTATTGGAACCTCGACCTCTAAGCACAGCCCTGAAGATAAATGATGACACACCTCTGGAAATGTGGACCTCACCCCGTGCCAGTTGGACTCTAGTTAGGTGGGAAGAACATTGTACATGTGTTTGTGCATATATATGTATTCTTTGTGCATTAGTTAACCATGTTAGATATTACAAAAAATATTTACAACTATTAATTTTGTGAAATTTCTATTGCAGTGTGAAAGTATTTTGCCTTTAAACTTCAATTTCATTTTTATGAAACTATTTCACAGTTCAACTAAATGTTGCAAGTCTTCTTAAACATTTTCATAACTAATTAACAACTGTCTTTTTATAATTTAATAATTTAGATTAATTGAACATACTACAAATTTTCCAAATTTTCTATCCAACATTACACATTTTTTCCAATGGATTTGTGATTTATAATTTATGAAAGTGACTGCTGAGGCAATTGTTTGCTCCTCCTCTGACCTGTAAATAATACAAAGTGGAAGAAAAGACTTAGGAAATTTACATAGAGTTGACTTTTTCCATTTGATGGCAAATAAGCAAGTATTTCTGATAATCTCTTACATACTTTATATTACTGGACTTCTCATGTCAACATTTATGCACTGTATATGTATACCTGTGATAAAAACTGCTTTGGCTTTGTGACGCTATTAATTTTTATAAATGCTTGATTGGAAATATGGACTCAATAACGGATATAGTTTTTCTGCATCATATCACAATACCTATGATTAAAAATGCTAACAATCATAATTGTCTAAAATTAATGCCTATTGGACATCAATCTGATGTCAGTTAAAAATGGTGTTATTTTTACTATTTTAATTGGTGTCTATGCACCAAGAGTTTTTTTTTAAATTAATTATTGATACGTTAAATGTTTGAGATTGTTTTCCACAACAAAAGGTCCAAAGGGCATGTACCTTCATAAAAACACACATTGTTAAACTCTTTTGCAGATGCAACAAAAAATGGTCATTTGAATCATTGGTTCTCAACAGCCGGTCTTACAGATGGGACCCTCCCTGAGATTTGGTGGTCCTCAGTAACAAATGATACCACTGCAGTTAGCCATACTTATACACCAATTTTTGAGGAATTTATCTGTAATTAAATTTACTCAATTCAAAGTCTTGCAAACCTAGATAAAAATGAATTGTGAAGCATATATTATTACCATGGATCTCGATGCACCTTCCCACAATCATTTTATTGTAAACCAGCAAGTTGCCAGATCTTAAGGGTTGAGGACCACTGCATTAAATCATTTTTGAAAGGTATTTTTGACAAACATAACAACAAACGTAAAACAATTAAAAGATAGGTAACCAAAATGGTGCATGGACTAAAAGACAAAACGTATTAAAGATAGACTGCATGACCTTTCTATGTATAGCTTAGAGAACAGGAGGGAGATGGGAAATTATTATTCTCCTTTACTTCTAATGCACCAACATATTCATCAGCTCCATACATGGGGCGAGTACAAGTCAAAAACAGCTTCAATACAATGCAAATCAATGAAGGGCTCTGTCTCAGAGTTTAGAATCTTTAATGTAGAGTGCTTTCTCTTGCACTTTATAAGATTAAAAACTTGTACTCAGAGCCCCATTCAATTGAGGTTACGGGCGATACAGTTGCCCGTAAGTGAGATCGTAAGTTGATTTGCTATTCAATTGGCATCTTTTTGTGGGCTCCAAACGGCTTACGAGGTACGGCCTAGAAAAAATGGAGATGGTTAAACCCGTAACTTACAGCCTCTCAAAGCCATTGATCTTTCACTTTCGCAAGAGTTATGATGGCTAAAATCACAAATCTTTATTCGATTGCTACAATTCCCCAAGGCTGCACTTGCGTTAAAACCATTAAATGTGAAATGTAGCACAAAATCCTACAGGTAATAGAGAGGACTCACAAGGGCTTTAAAAGCTCTTACATATGCTCCCCCTAAACGTCCCCTCTGCTCCTAACCCCCACTCCTAAAGGAAAGCCCCATGATGCAGAAGTCCCAGTCGGGACTCCCGCAGGGTACCCACCTTAACCCTTTGCTGCAGGGGTCCTGCAGCATTTAAACATTTTTGTTCCCCTGCCGCGGGTCCTTAATGGGCCCGTGGCACACAAATAGTTAACCCCGGCTGCGGGGTACTTTAAGTATCCTCACGGCACCTAACATTAACCCCCCTATGCTGCGGGGTCCCCATCGGGTTGATAGGATAGGGGTTAATAGGATAGGGGTTTATTGGGTACAGTTAGGGTTTATTGGGTACAGTTAGGTTTTATTGGGTACAGTTAGGGTTAAATTGGTACAGTTAGGGTTAAATAGGTATAGTTAGGTATAACTGGGTCTAGATAGGGTTAAGTGGTTAGTGATAGGTTTAATTAGGTATAGTGAGTGTTAAATGGAGTTAATTATTTAGAGGGGGTTAATGTAGATGTATTAGTTTATTGGGGTGTATGATAGTGTAGTGTGGAGGACCCTAATGGCACTTATAGTGTTAATGTCTGGGTTAATTATTGTTAATTAGAGGCTCATGGGGGTCTGAATAGAGCCCCATGACTGATGGGATTAATTTTAGGCAGGGGTTAATTACAATTGTAGCGCAGGTCCTTTAAGGACCTGCGAGGAGGGAAATTGGAATTTTAAGTGCTGCAGGGGTCCTGATCAGGGCCCCCTTAGCAAGGGTTAATGTATGGATCCTGCGCGGGTCCCAATGGAGACCCCACAGCAAAGGGGGGTTAATGTTAGGTGCAACAGGGGTACTTACAGTATCCCTGTGGCAGGGGTTAACTATTTTTGTGCCACGAGCCCTTTAAGGACCTTGCAGCGTTGGATTTACATTTTTAAATGCCGCCGGGTTCCCGGTTGGGACCCCTGCAGCAAGGGGTTAGTGTGGGGACCCTGCAGGCGTCCCGATGGGGACCCCTGCATCATGGGGTTTATGTGGGGACCCTGCGGGGGTCCCGATGGAGACCCTGCAGCAATGTTTACTTTAGTGAGCCTGCAGGATTGATGACGGTCTCATTTACTATTTGCTCTGTCTAAGCAGTAGCTATGAGCTTGCATGCGCAAGCCCTGCTCTGCTTACATATGGAACCAGGGTTTATGATTTTGGATCTCGGGCAGCGAGTTGTGGCCTTGTTCAATAGAATAGCACCGGAATTGTAGCACAGTGCGAGCCTGCAACACACCCACAGACAATCGGCTAACTGTGATAGAGTTGCGAGCTTGCAGTTGAATTTGTCTCTTACAATCTAAAGGGCTTGGTTGTGAAAGGGGAGGGTGAAAGATACATTGTATATATTAAGGCTGAAGGTGATAAGCTTCATTAAACATGTGTTTTAGGAAGATTTTGAAGTGGTAAGGAGTTCCAAAGGATAGGGACAACACTAGAAAAGTCCTAAAGGCAGGGGTGAAAAAAGGTGATAAGAGAGGAGGAAAGAAGAAGGTCATTAGCAGAATGGAGAGGGGCGGATGGGGGGGGGGGGTATTTTGAGACAAGAGCAGAAATATAATGCACTGCTGTTCAGGGCTTTGTAAGTTAGGATAATGATTTCAATTTTATTCTAGATGCTATGGGAAGCCAGTGGAGTGACTGATAGGGAGAAGCTGCAGACATTGAGCGTTGAGTATGGTACATGAGCAAAGCGTTCACTATGGATTGGATTAGGGGCAGACAGGTGATGGGGGACCAGCAAGGAGTGAGTTGCAGTAGTTGAGGCGAGATATGATGAGAAAATGAATTCAAATTTTAGTTGTATCTTGTTTAATAAAGGTCAAGACGGTAGTGTCTTAAAGTAAATGAGGAGTGCAGGAACAAGAGGAGGTCATGAGTTAATATGTAGGATAATATGAGAAAGTATTACTGTACAGAAAGGGTAGTAGATAAGTAGAACAACCCTCCAGTGGAATTGTTAGTGTCAAATACAGTTAAGGAATTTTAAGCATGCTATGATAAGCATCAGGCTAACCTGAGGCTAAATCAAGCCAACATTTAGGTAGGTAGATAGAATGGGCTAACTAAATTGACCTTTTTGGTTCCTATCTGCTCTGAAATCTATGTTTTATCTTCACTTCTGTCCTCCAGGTTCATAAATGTGCTTTGAATTCTTTTAACTTTATTATACATCATCAAGCTATTGACATTTTTTTTTCTTAGAGATCAAATATAATTTTCTTTAAGCTAACTCAGTTAGAAAGTGGTTACCAAGTTGCAGAATTATTTTGAAGACTGACCAGTGAAATGTAACCATATATAATATATCATCATATATAACCATATATCATATATAATCACAGTTTTTGTGAATGCTTTTTTATGCAGAACATTTGAGCTATTGGAACTTCAATTGAAATATAGTCTGTCCAATGCAGCTTTGAAAATGAATTACAATGACTGAATTGCTCTCCTTACTATTAGAAACCTTAATCGTCAATTATCTGATTCTAGATTATAAAACATTATTTATTTGTATAGCTAATAACTTTAATTAGCTAAATAGTCTGTGAGAACTGTCTGCCTCTTGCATGCTTTTTTTCCTGTGATCTATTTAGCTATTTGAGTAAGAGCTTCATGTGTTTAAATTGTCACTGCTTTTTTAATTTTTAAATGGTAGAAATTACATAATACAATTTTCATTTATTTTGATTTAAAAAGTTGATTTTGTAAATGCAAATACCCTTGTATATTACATATTCACATATAGTAACCAAATGCAATTCATATTCAAAAGTGGGATAATAGTAGATCAAAATATGTTTAATTTATAGTTAATATATGGTAGTCTCTTTTTTTCTCTAAACTGAGCTTTTTATTTGATACTTGAGTAGATGTTATTATTTAGAAAACGTTTCCCCATTATATACAAACCCCCAAATGCACTTATGTCTGTAACCCGCAACAGTTCCTGTTCTTGTATAGTTTTATTTAACAAAAACTTTTTTTTAATTATTTATTTTCACTAAGTTAATAGAGTATCTTCTATTACATGGGATGCAAAGTAGAAAGAAGCAGACATTTGATAGAAAGGAGAAAGCGTGAGAAAATATGTTAAATTTACAGTATGTTTTCCAAAAAAAGTGTGTTCTTTTTTTTAATTATAATTCTCACATTTCTTATTCTTCTGTAATGCTACATGTATTAATAAGATCCTATTGTAGGGCACACCTAATCTTCCTAATTTTAGAAAGAAGAGAATAAACTAAACGATAAAACTTAGCTTTTAATGGTAATTAAAATCCTTATTAAAATATGCACATAGGTGGCAGAGAGATAAAAGGCTGTGAAATTGGTAGGAATAAAATTGCTAAATAGGAAATTCTGTCCTGATTAAATTGACCATCTATAATATAAAGTGCTAGTGTTGCCACAAAAAAAGTGACTGTTGTGCAAAAAGGTGCTAAGTGTATAAAGTGCCACGTACTTATAAAAAGTGAAAATCTAAATAAATTTGTGTAAATATAGTATATAGCAATTTATATGAGTCCCAAATATTCTATTAGCCAGGTGTATGCTGGTATTATTGAGGCAACACAGTGACAAATATTGAATAATTCATGCCTCAATATTGATATGAATATCGTATAGTAGGTGAAATTCACTGCTTATTGAAACTACAGCGTTGGCTGATAGAATATGATGCAAATACTGCCTCAATAATGTCTCAATAATAATAACGTTAATAATCAGGATCTATCCATATGTGACTAAGCCTTCCTTCTGTAGTATTACCAGCTAAATAGCTGGAGTTTTAGAAAACAGGCAAGGGACTTTAGTCTATGGGCCTGAGAAGAAAGATGCCAACTCTCTACCAATATTGCCTCAAAAATATTTCCTTAATAGCAGCGTTTGTGGCCAGGATCCTTCTATGTAAGACTGTGCCTTCCTAATATTGCGTAACTGGCTAAATAGCTTCAGTTTTGAAAGCAGGAAAGGGACTTTAGTCTATGGGCCTGAAGAGAAAAAAACGCCAGCTCTCTGCCTAGCACGCCGCGGTCTGGACGCACATGAGTGACGTCATTGACCTGCGACTGCGTTCCTACGTGAACAACAGTCACTTTTTTTGAGGCAACACTAGCACTTTATATTATAGATGGTCAATTTATTCAGGACAGAATTTCCTATTTAGCAATTTTATTCCTACCAATTTCACAGCCTTTTATCTCTCTGCCACCTATGTGCATATTTTAATAAGGATTTTAATTACCATTAAAAGCTAAGTTTTATTGTTTAGTTTATTCTCTTCTTTCTAAAATTAGGAAGATTAGGTGGGCCCTACACTAGGATCTTTTTTCTCCCCCTTTATACAGTATTAATTAATATTATCCTAAGGAGCACCCTAATTCAAACATTTGCATTTGGTTCCTATGTAATATACCTGAGCCACCACACTCTATCCCTTTTGTTACATGTATTAATACATTTAAATTGAAGGAAGGTGAAAACATGTAGTTAACACAATTGCAAAATTGTTGAAATTAAGACAAAAAAAAAAAAATGCAAAAATTTAGCAACGATTTATAAAGTTCCAAAAATGTTTTACGAAAATTATAAATTATTTTCCTTATTGGTAAGTATCTCCATATAAACATTAGCTTCATCTCCTAATACCCTATATATATTTTGCACTGACGTGATTGCCTAGCACAACAACATCACTATATTGGTTTTCTAATAAAAGCTTGTCTAGATTGAGTTTCTTAATAAGTGGGCTGCCCTAATCATAACAAATAGAAATCAATCTTGAAATATTATTAGTATGTCCAATTTTTTAG
Organism: Discoglossus pictus; assembly: GCA_027410445.1. Classification (NCBI taxonomy): domain Eukaryota; kingdom Metazoa; phylum Chordata; class Amphibia; order Anura; family Alytidae; genus Discoglossus; species Discoglossus pictus. Next base: position 236,191,033 of record CM050164.1, on the reverse strand, counting down.
GACGTTTGAAAGTATTTTGCCATTGATTTTCAGGCCACATTGTCCTGCAGCGATGCTTATTCCTGGATTGGTGTAATCAATATGAAAGCACAGAGCAATTTACAAGGAACATTCCTTAATTAAAATGACCTCATGTTCGACGCAACAAATATTTTTCAAATAAAGTGCAGGATTGTAAAGGAATTTGCTCCAGATCAAGGAATGCTATCCTGAAATTCTTTCTGTTGTCGATATTATTATTTTTATTATTGCTCTTTGTTTAGGCAGGGCAAATATTTTTTGCTAGCGCTATATACAAAGTAATAGTATGGAGGGCTTAGTAAATAAGTTAGACAACAAATGGTAAAGTCTATTAAATGGCAAGGGTTCCCTGGTGGTCCAGTGGTTAGGATTCAGTGCTTTCACCTCTGCAACCTGGTTTGATTCCAGTCAGGGAACCAAAATGTCACACCACTCTGAGGCCATGCAGGGTTGTGCCTGGTCAGTACTCGGAAGGGAGACCACCTAGGAATACCAGTAGCTGTATGCTGTGGCCCACTGGAAAATGAACTGGCAACCCACTCCAGTATATCTGCTATGACTACTAAGTGGATTAGCACGGTTTGTTACGGTCCATGAGGTCACAGAGAGTCGGACACGATTTATCGAGGTAAAACACAGTGAATGACAACACAATGAGATAGTAGACCTGTGGATACATATGAATTGAGTTCACTAATACAAAACAATTACAAATTAGAGTAGAACTGTCCAACTGTAATCTTTAATGGATAGTATGATGGCAGCTTTTCAGGATATCTTGTTTGTCTAAAAATACAACCGTTCTTTTGTTGTTCGGCCGTTCAGTTGTGTCCAACCCTATGGACCCAAGCACACCAGGCTCATTTTGTGTCTGGTTGTGCCTAATCTATAAGGTTTTCATGGCCAATTTACTGGAGTGGGTTGCAAGTTCATTCACCAGTGGACCTACATGCTATAGCTCACAGCTTCACTAAAGTACACAAGCCCCTTCACTACGACACAGTAGTTATCCAGATGGGGACACCTGTGCTTACAGAGGGATATACTAACAATATTCTAGAGCTGATCTCAAAAGAGGATTCTCAAAAACACATCAACACTTTTTTTTTACTTTTTCACAAAATGTTAGGGGTATGAAAATGTATCATTATATTCGCGCACAGAATGGTAACTGAGCCAACCTTGTCAAGATGTATGTAACAGTTTATAGAAGCACACTGTGCTTTGAAGTAAACCCAGAACCAAACAGTACATTTAACAGATAATTACTGGCACCCAGGCTACCATAAACTTGTGTCAGATGAGTATTTCCATGACGTGACACAAAGTCCACAGTATCGCACATAACTTGTGCTGGCCAATGGTAATGCTTTTGAGAAATATTCTATTTAACAAATTTAAAGATATTTCATTATTATGATTATTTCTAAAATATTTGACCATCCAAACAGATGCAATAAATAAATAAATAATAGATTGATAGATATACAGACTATCATCCAGAAATAATCAAACTACATTCAAAAAATGTTATCCTAAATAAATTACTTAGCACTTTTTCTAACTTAATTCTCAATACATAGATTATTCCTATAACCTAAAGCTCCATACCCCTTCTCTATTGCTGATTTGTTGTGATGAAGGGACTTGTTTACTTCAATGAAGCTGTGAGCTAATCCATGTAGGGTCACCCAAGATGACCAGGTCATAGCAGAGGTCAGACAAATTGTGGTTCACTGGAGAAGGAACTTACAACCCACTCCAGTATATTTGCCAAAAAACCTTATGGATAAGCATAACCAGGCACAAGATGTGCCTATCGTGCTGCAATCCATAGGGTCACAGAGCGTCGAACACGACTAAACAACAACAAAGCCTCATAGCAATTTGGTCTGCTATACTACAAATACATGTTTTGTCACAGTATTAAGGCTGGAGCTCCTCTCATCTTTTTCAAACTGTGGCACAGCCTGGAGTTGACTGTTTATGAACTGCCTATTTACTGCAGAGTATTGCTGCAGAGCCTGGGGATATGTGCGGCCAGTCCTTCTACAGCTTGAAAAAGGTGGGAAAGGCTTCAGCCTATAGATCAGAGGAAAACCAGCAGCTTTCAGTGAAAGTATTCTCACAAAAGATCAACTTTGTTTTGAAAGCTTCTCATTTACAGGGGCCTTTTAAGATATCACACTTTTTTTTGAAAGCCTCCTATTATCACCATGATTTTTTTGGCCGACTGTTTATTAAATTAAAGAATTATCTTAAAGCTACTGCTTTAACAACATTCATTACCTGGATTTGTAATATAGCTGATTATTGTTATTTTATTCCCTCTGCACAATGTTTTTTCATCTTTACATGGCAAGAACATGTTTAATACATTTTTTTCCCTTGAAGGCTTGAGTACATTATACAAAGTGTTTTGTTTGTGCTTAATATGAGGCAGTATGTACATGCGTCATGTGTATTACTGAATATCATTTCCTTTACAGTAACAAAGACATACTCTCATAAGTTAATAAATATTAATCTACTTATGGTATTTCCTTAGGACCCCACAGTGGAATGAACTTCAGCCACCATTTAACGCAAACCATCCTTTGCTGTTGGCATCAGATGTGGTGCAGTACTACCAGTACCTGCTGGCTGGCTGTAAGTGTAACATTTACCATGCATTTTATTATTAATGTGAATGTACTAGTTTCCTGTGCTAGTTTGGATGGACTAAACATTAATTATATCCGTTTTTTGTTTTATTTTGTTTTTGCAACACTAAAAGGAGCACAGACTGACAACATTTTAAGCCTATGTTTCAGATCATCTGTGGTTAATAAATAGGGACATAGTAGAGGTTCCAAATATGGAAATATTTAAAACTGGAGGTAATAGTACTTTATCACTTAAATGATATTTAAGAATTGCAAGTCCAGTTGGATTTCAACTGAGATAATATTCAAGCCTTACCAAGACAGCCTAATCAATGTTATTGCAGTTGAGATGTATCACTTCCTTTCTGTAGTGCTCAGGGCAATAAGAGTGTTTGGGAGGGGTACAGCAGTGACCATTAATTAGGTAAACTGTATGTTTTAATTATATTTTATAAATGTTATTTTTAATGGTATTCAATAATGAATTAAAATAGATTAAACATGAAAAGTGAGTACACTAGCCCTTTACGTTATTTTTCTTTTAATAACACACTTTATTTGTGCATGGTCCAAGTTTGGTCCTGGTGGGCCACACACAGGCCTGCATTTGAGGATTTTCCTGCTGCACATAAAGGAAATACTCAAATCCAGGCCTGTGTGTGGCCCACCAGGACCAAACTTGGACACCCCTGGTTTACAGTGTCATCTGTCAGTGTGACAGACCAAGAATGCAAAGCTAGAATGTGTCCTAGTAGTTGGTACAAATAAGAAGATAGTACCAAGACTAGTCCTACAAAGCAAAAGGATTTGTAAGGTCTATCACAACATTTTGGCTGAATGGCTGTAAGATTTATTTTGCTTGTATGTCAAGAATTCTGTTTCATATAATTATTTATTTGAATGCAAGCTAAGCTATCTCTAAAGCAATCCATTGTGCTACTCTAAAGATGAAACCACTTGTGGTTTTCTGTTTTTTTGTTCTGACAATTTTTCTGACAGGTTTTCTACTTATTTACCATATTTAGTACATTTAATTTTCCACAAATTATCTAATTTAGCATTTATCTGAACCACTAAGTAACCACTGTATATAAGTGCACCTCAATTCCTTGTGTTCTAATCTCAGTTAACTAATTACACTACATATTACTTAGTTTTGTTATTATCTTTTATTTCTGTTTGTGCCAAGTAATACACCTGTTTATATCACATTACAGAAAAAAAGCATAGTTGTAACAAACAAGGTAGTTAGCACCTGTAAAGATTGCAAAAATTGTACTAAAATACTACAATTTTCATGAAAAAATAACTTAAAATGTTCTTATTTAAATGTTTGCATGTACCTGTAAATATGACTGCTTAGGAATTTGCTCATTCATTGGCAATACATCAAATTATTGTGTATGTGAACTTAATTCCGAAGGTTCCTTCCATTTTTTATGATTTAACAAGAGACAACAACAAAAATCCAACCTTTTGTCTCTTTAATGTACTTTCTCAAAATTAGTTTTTTCGATGATCTTCTGTAGTGTTTAAACATGCTCTCTTAAATGTATTACATTTTGGGAGAGATGGAAGAGGGTACATGTGACTGTGAATGGAAGAACCCCTCCATTTGTATCGGCAGCTTGGGCCATATTCTATTGTCCAATTCGTACATTTAAAAACACTTAAAACCGCTCTGAAAATTGCCACATATTCTATTAGCTACTCACAATCCAATTATGAGTTCCCCAGCCACAATCACTACGGACCAGCCAAAGACGCAAATTCAAGCTTAGAACTCCATGAACGCCAAAGGCATTGCTATCCCAGCCTTAACATTTTATTCCTGTCATTTTTGATGGGCAAGTAGCTAGTAATAATAATTATAATATCACAAAAGTTGTGTTTTTTGCATGGAATTTTTTTTTTGTAAAACCTGTTTAAACTTAATTGAAACTAACAGGAAATGCAAAGGGCATACTCCAGTCTGTAGGTCTCATAGACTGGCAGAGAAGATAAGCTAGGACGAGCAGTTTGATGTCTCAATATGTTTTTGTGCTCAGAGACCTATCATTTAAAAAATGAAAACACAGTGTGAAACATGCAATACTGCTTTATGCAACAAAGAAATAAATAATTGTCATGTCGCTTTAATGGTTCAGTAAAGTTTCAGAGGTGGTATCATACAAAACTAAAGAAGGATATATGGTAATTTGTGGTACAGAGTATATACTCTCCTGGCTACTCTGCAATATATAGATATATGACTATGATTAGTATGGTGGATGGTTTTTACATTGTATTGATCACTTTAACCTTAGGCAGTTGCTTTTTATTGCTACATTATCACACTTATGAGACACCTAATGTCAAAAGAAACCTGTATCAGGATTAACATTACAAAGATTCCCCACCATGGTTCCTATTTATCACATCTCTGGGCTTCAAAACATTATCATGTTGCATGGCCTCAAATTAGTGAGCTGAAGTGCTGTCACGTGTCAGTATACATCGTATTTTCTTATTTATGACAAAGACTATGCTACAAATGATACTCAGTTTAGAGATTCACAGATATATTAATTGGAGATCTGTATATTATTTTTTATTTATTCCACAGCTAATAAATATTTCCTGAAGATAAAGCCTATTTAAAAAAATATGTGGCAATTTGATTCTGGAAGCTGCTACTTTTAATAATTTGCTATTTGGATATCTACCAGTCTGTAATCTGCTAATAAGTGGTTTATTGAGAACAATGTGAGGCGTCCGTATGAAGAATGGCACATAGGTGGTGATTCTTTAACTAATATGGAGCGTCTCTCTCGGAGGCTATCCACTATATTTTAGGTAGGTGCTGTTGGCACCCTACATGGAACACTGAAAAAATCTAGCTCTCTTAAAAAAAAAAAAAAAACCTGTACGTGAGTAGACTGATGTTTTTAGATACACTACATGTCTTGGTAACAAGAAGTAACTTGGCACTAATTTTACAATTGAAAAGAAGTGCTAGAAAAATGTTTGTATACTTGCTGCTAGGTAGTCTTTAGCTGTCATTGATATGGCAACTTATTAATAATTTTTTTTATAAATTGAGAGATAGAAACATGACAAAGCAGAATACAAAACTGACTTATGGCATATTCTTTAGTCTTGTCATACAGCCACATTAAATTCGAGCCCCGCTGCTGGCTTGAAATTTGTCATAGTTACCGTGCTATTAGATTAGATGGGGCTGCGAGGATCAATTAGTCAAACCCTTACTTACGGGTTTAGACAGAGCCAGTGGTAAAAGAGATCATCATCATTACGTCACTGAAAAAGGGGAGGTTAGATTTACAATTACAATTTGCGATCAGACCCACATTCCAGAATAATGCAATATTAATAAATCCGTATATACGATATTCTAGTCCATGCGAGTTACGTATTAACACATTGATTGTTGGGATCGGTATAATACGGAAAATAAACATGAAAAAAAGTATTTTTTGGGCCGATTTGCGGGCTTGAGAATGCTGTTCTCTTAATTCTAAGACCTAACATCACTTTCCCTTTTATTAAAAATATAGTAGGTTGTTTTTATTTGAATTTATGGGGCTACGGATTGGACTTTACTACCCTTGCGCGTCCTCTCTATCACTCGTTATTCTTTGGGTTCCATTTGCGTGTTACGAGGTTGAACGCAAGTGAATTTGTTGCAATTTAATAGCTAAATTGCCATTGTAGCGTTTACCGGCTTGAGAGAACAAAGGATTTGCAGCCGAGAAGTTCCACGTTCCAAGTCCTGTAGGCTTTTTTCGGTCTATCAATGGCTTAACCCGCAAGTTGTCTGCTGGTAGGTTTAAGACGCTAATTTAATAGCTGTAAGTCCTACTGTCTAAATTACAGGCTACAGATTTACACAAATTTTAAAGGGCTGATAGTTTGCAACTTTCTTATTATATGAATAAGCCATTGTAAAAGCGAAATTTCATGTTCTGTAATTCTGTTCAATAATCCTCCTGCACCTCTATGTATTATCACTAATTACCCTCATGCAGATGGAGGTTACGAGCTTGAGACGCAAACCCGTAACTCATTCGTCGAACGTTGGGTTTGCGGCCCTGCACAGGATCAATGAGTCAAACCCGTAGTTACGGGTTTAGACGGAGCCAATGGTAAAAAAGAGATCATCATCATTATGTCACTGAAAAAGGGGAGGTTAGAAGTCCTACGGGCTACAATTACAATTTGCGATCAGACCCACATTCCAGAATAATGCAATATTAATAAATCCGTAATTAAATTAGATAACATTGAAATTGACACCAAACCTCTTCTCCCTCAATGGCCCTGAACAAGACCCCTTGTTTTGAAGGATGGAACCAGAGCTTTCCAGAAATGTAAATGCCCCTCACAACTTCCACCAATGCATCAGGGTCCTGCAGTGATGTCAAACATTTTTTTTTTCTACTTAAAAACAAGCTGTATGGCTTTTTTTTCCTTATTAATTATGTCCTTAGTCATACTTAAAGTTTTCAAACATATATATTTTTTTCATTGTACAATGGTCTTGGAACAGGTTATAAAAAACGGTATACCTGGCAAGCCTGACGTCGGCAATATATATATATATATGAGACAGTTCACTTTAGCATGCAGCAATTTGTTTTCTATAATGATTGCGTTAAACAGAATGGTGGATAAACCAGTTATAATCAATGGTTTAGACTCTATAAGTGTTTATTTCATGGAACATTTCATCCCTTGTAAGTGGAAGCCCGGCAGTGTGCATGTAGATTCTGCAATAGTTGGAAGGTAATATAAGCTTTAGGTAGTTCGATATGTTTTGGTGTGAGTGAGATGTGTGATTGCTGTATATGTTTAATAAAGGTCCCAAACACAAATGCTGCTTTGAGTCTGACTTGTGAAAGTGGCGCCGGCGCCAGATTAAGGCTATTGGCTTTACCTGTCCATCTGTTACAAGCTCCGTGCAAGCTAAAACCGTTAGTAGCATGTGAGGCTCAACATTTCCTAACTCTCTTTAGCTGCTGGAACTCTCCAAGACAAATTTATTTGTGCCTTCCTCACAGACGGACTAATGCTCATATAATTCTTAATTTTTCTGTCGCTGTCGAAAACGATTTCCTAATCTGGCACCGCTTCACCTTAAATCTTGGAAGTAGCTTAAATAAACTGATGTCAGATTTTAAATCGGCATCTGAATAGGATTTCAGCAAGTTCTGCCTGCAAGAACAGCACAGTATGGCTAGCTGGCTAACTCTGCTTAAGTTTTTTTTTTCCTTTTCATCCTTTCTATGATTTTAATGTGTCCATTTTTGAAAATTATCAAGATTACCTTTTAAGTACTGTTAATCACCATTTTTTATAAATGTATTGCACTTGAATTGATCTACTATTCATCTAATCACATATTCTTTCTGCGTCTATGGCAATATACCTTTTTTATATTCTCTTTTAAATACATAAATCAGTACTGCTTATACCATAAAGGCTCAGTCCTAGGGCACCATGTTTTCAAGAGGGCAATATGCTGATTCAACTTGTCAATGCAATGCACACACCAAAATGTCTATATACAGTTACATTTCTGTTTTTTGTATACTGTATATACACGTAAACACACATAAAAGTATGTGTATATATATATATATATATATATATATATATATATATATATATATATACTAGCGAATTGCCCGTCAAAAAATGACGGCAATGAAATTGTAAGGTAGCTAATGCTGTTTGGTGTCTAATAATGAAATATGTAATACATTACTAAATGAATATACTGTACCTATTTTGAAGCATTGTGATGAAGAGCTGGCAATCTGTGTTGATGTTGCTGCAGCATTAGTGGTGTGGAGCTGCTGTGTAAGCATGCTGAATGTGTGCACTGTGTGGTATGAATAGCCGTAGGTGGTTTGTGGCGTTTTGCGAGTTTCTTGTGGTGTTTTGCGAGTTTAGAGTGCTGTAGCCTCGTTTTCGTTTTGTTCGGCGGCCATTTTTTCTGTCGCTTAGATTTTTTTTTAGTCTCAAAACTCTTTTATTTCGAGTAAAATCGAGGTCTAAGTTGCATTTTTGAGGTCCTGGGTGCTCCCTCTTGGTGTAGGTAAGGTTTTTATGTATGTGCTGTGTGTATGTATTGTGTTTTAAATGTTTGTATGTCGGCGTGTTGCGTCCGATGTTTGCGAGGTCGTAATGTGTGGTAACGTGTTTCGTAGGTTGTTTGCGTTCCTCGTAAAATTTAGCGAGTGTCGTAATTTGTGTGTCGTGTTTTTTGAGTAGCGACGTGAAGTTTGCGAGGGTTTGAGGCCCTTGCCCAGTGACCTCGCCAGCAACTGAGTCCCTCGCTTCGCGAGGGGCCTCAGTTGCTGGCGGCGCTCCATGCCAGCAACTGAGGCCCGTGCCCAGTGACCTCGCCAGCAACTGAGGCCCTCGCTTCGCGAGGGGCCTCAGTTGCTGGCATGGAGCGCCTTTGGCGCTCCATGCCAGCAACTGAGGCCCTTGCCCAGTGACCTCGCTACCCGAGGGCCGCGGCTCGCTGCGCGAGCCACGGCCCTCGCTATGCGAGCCCGCAAGCGTGAGCAACAACCCGTACGCTCACAACTATATATGTGATATATATCACATATATAGTTCTCAGCAGAGTAGGCTTGCCAAGATCAGTTAGTAATGCAACACAAAGCGAGGCAAGGCAAGGAGCGTCGAAGGCGCTCCTTGTGCTGGTGGAGGCCATAGGTGCTCATCCCTACGACCCTGCACGACATTGGCAGGGAACGCCGAAGGCGCTCACTGCACTCGAGGAGATGAGCGCCATAGGCACTCATCCCTAAGACCCTGCATGCATTAAGCATCATACCTACGAGCCGCAGGACTACAGAACAACAGAAAACTCAAATACACAATTCACAGTGCGAGACTCGTAGCACTTTGAAAAAAAAAGTTGCCTGAAAAAATTACGGCCCTGAACACTTTGAAAAGGAAACCGCACCGAATACAAAAAAAAACTAATACAAAAAAAAAATACCAAAAACATCACACACAGCACGGGGGGACAGCCAGGACGTCTGGGAGTGAGGTTGCACGCAAATTTAAGTCGAATTTCCACCACTAAAAAAGGGAGAGAAAATATGACCGCCGAAAAAAACGAAAACGAGTCTACATGAACCCTAAACACGCAAAACACCGCCAGGCACATACGACTGTTAGCCAGGAACAAAAGAGGTACAAAATACACTATTCGGAAGGACGGAAAATGCTTGAGACCTGCGTAACACATACACACTCGCCGCCATTTTACAACACTAACTTGCGACTAATAACATTACCATTCTAAAATACCGCATTACACAAATAAACAAACGGTTTAGCCTCGCGCATGCAGCCTATTTATACTGCATACTTGACACATCGCTGACACTTTCTCCTCAGATCACCAGCAGTCCAAATATACATTGTATGATGCAGAAAAACAACAGCGATTCTTAGCTCTTTAGCATATTGATTCCTGGATATATTAATTACAAATAGGTAAAGTATATTAATTTATTATTTAATTAATTAATTATTATACAAAAATATATTTATATAAAAAATGCGAGCAGAGGAGAGACTAGCTTTGCCAAAGGTGCTCAGTACGGAGCCCAGGGTGCTCAGAGGAGCAAAAGTACAGGAGAGAGGCTCGCAATGAGCCCCGAAGACGCTCATTGCAAGCCTTGCGATAAGCGTCGAAGGCACTCAGTGCGGGGCTTGCAATGAGCGCAGAAGGTGCTCAGATGACCAAAAGTACATCAGGGGAGAGGCTCGCAATGAGCTCCAAAGGTACTCAGAGGACTAAAAGCCTTACATTGTGTGGCAAACAGCATTACCTGCCTTACAATTTTATTACCATCATTTTTTGACGGGCAAGTCGCTAGTACATATATATGTGTGTGTATATATTTGTGATAGAATCTTAGTAAGGGGGAATATGAAAATCATTCTAACTCTGCGTTCCTACCTAAGTAAACTTCACTTACTTCCTGACCCTTGCTATTCCTTGTCTGTCTATTCTTGCCCAGGCTTCTGCCTCTTCCATTCCCTTTAGACTGTAAAGTAGCGAGCTTCCAATCGTGTTTTTCTGCAAAGATTCTAAGCTCAAAACAGGGTCTTCCATTTTCTGCAGTCTGTTAAAATTTTACTTTTCTTGTTTTCATATCCTGTATAGCGCTATGGAATATGTTGGCGCGTTACAAATAAAAGTTAATAATAGTTAATAATAATAATTACTGGGGAGCATCGATTTAAAAAATCTTAGTGTAGCATGAAACGTAAATAAGCTCCCTCCCCACCTAGAACTGGTAATGTTTTTAGAAAGTAATAAGAATAGCTTTAGAAGTGCCACTGTAGTCCGAAAAAAATGTCTAACCTTCATTTAAAAGACAGTGAATCTAAAAATTGTTTGAACTGCAAAATATTATGCATTCTTTCCATTGTTTTTAATAACTCCAATATGAAAACATAATTAACATGGTCTGCATGAGTCCTTGTTCACAGAGAACTCTTAAGTTAATTGGATAAGATTGAAATTTACACCACACCCTTTCCCCATACTGGTCCCGTAGCCGACTCCTTACTTCAGGAAATGCAATTATATCTCTCCAGAAACATACACATCCCTCTCACACACACAAAATCCCACCTATGTATCATGGATGACTTTTTTCTTAATTAATTATGCTCTTATTTAATGTTTTTTCAATGTACAGTGGTCCCTTCATTTACACTATATATAGATGTCATGATACATCACCACTTAGTATATTAGGTTCATTATGTTATACTATTTGTGTATTGTTAAAATATATATCTTTAAAGGTGTGCAAATACTGTATTGCAAGAGCATAAAGTGTTGTGAAGCTCTGGTACTACTTTATTTTATGACTGCTTTGCAGTTAAATGGGTAAAATAAATTGTGTGGTTCGCTGTGTGAAAACATTTTCAAGAAATGCTCCAAGGAGAACAGATTGGAGTAAAGAGATGAGTTTGTATACTCTCTCAGTGTCAATTTATCACCATGCTTTGCTCTATATCATGTTCCACGTGCACCAGCTTGTCATTTTCCCAATATGTATGAGAAGCTGGATGACTCAAAAAGTATTAGAATGTGATATATTTTAAGAAAAAAAATAAGTTTATGAAGCCAATAGTATGATACAGCTTTTGATATAAAATTGTGCACCAGATGTGAAATAACTTGTCTAGCAAGCACATTATGCCTGGCGCCTTTACCAGTAACAAATTGACTCACACGCCCAATCACACTTTATTTTATTTTACTATAGTTTGCTATTCCTAACCACATACAATAATACTTGTAATAAGAAGAAATAGTCAATAAAATCGGTATAATATAATTACATACAGTCTTGCAGAAATAACTGCAATGGACAAGGCACTTACATTGAAGATATTTCAATCTCAGGTGTATAATTGAATAAATATTAATAGGTACAGATATTCCAATATCTAAATGAGTAAGGCAGACTGGCAATGTCCAACTGATTCATTATGGGAGTCGTTCCATGCTCAGCTTACAATATTTAATCTGAACCTTTTCCAGATGTGCTTTGTGGTTCCAGTTCTGAATCATTATTGGTTGTAACGGTGCTCAGCTGGGCTAGTTCATGGTTCTTGTTGTTTGATGTCTGTACATGTTTACATAGCAATGTCCAAATTATTCAAGTAAGCCCGTTTAGGATTTAGACGCCATGTGAGCAGATTCAATTTATTAACATTATTCTTCCTCTTTCTTATTTTTAAAAGAGAGAAGGCTGGAAAAAAATAATCATTTAGGAAAACAAAGATACTCGTAAAGAGGAAATAACTTTTATAATAACAATTAAAATAACCTACCAGTGTCTTGGTCTTTCACAGTCCTCCAGTAGATATTTTGTGAGCTAGTGGTTGTTTTTTTCTCCCTCTCTCAGGATTGATAAGACGGTTCAATCCACTCTACATTAACCTAAAAAATCTTTGTAGTCTTTTATTATGACCCTTGTACTAGATATTGCATTTTTGTTCAGAGTTATCACAATTTGTTAATTCTTTAAGTGTATATATGTTTTAGTAGATTGCAAAATGTTGTCATTGACATGTTTAATTAATTATCAATGTCAAAAATAAATTATATTTTTAATAATACAATATCTCTTTTAATCACATAAAAATATTTTAACAATCTTATTAATATGTTTTGAAGAGAAAAAATGCTAAATACATCTGAGGATGAAACAATCATTGTATGAGCTTTCCTTGCCCGTCCTGTTCACTCTCCCCAATATGCAAGCTGAGGCAAACAGGATAAAATTAATATGCAGGTAGTTTGGTAAGAAATTGAAGAGTTGATGTGCCTATTTGCTTCAGAATCTACTAAATATATCCATACACTTTGTATGGTTCAGAAATGACAGAAATTACCTATATTCAATGTATTAGCTGAAAAAATATTTTCACATTTCCTTGAAGTGATTAAAGGACATATTTGTTCTCTCCTACCATGATTTTTAACTGCTACTTTGTTCGGTTATTGCCCTTGAAAATGTAAATGTTGCCTAACTAGTACTGATAGCTTTGGACTATGTTTTTATGGTGTTAATTATTATTTACTAAAATGCCTGCGTAAATACATCGGTAAAGTATAAAAGCAGTCTCATCATAGTAGAAAAAAACAATTCACAGACAGGGTTAAGAGTTTCTAGCATCTTGCCATTGTTGTAAAACTTAAATGTAGTAGAATGTAATTATACTAGCCAAACAAAGCTTGAATTTAAGATACAAATGATATTGGGTGTCAACTTTCATTTAAATTAAAACATTTTAAAATTAGGTAATCCTGCTATAATAACCTAAGGAATATCTTCAGAAGAAAAATATTCCATTATATTTTCTGATCTGAGTGGATTTAGTTAGCATGATTGGCACTTATACCCATGACATTCTCACTAGTATGTGAGTGTTTTAATGTTAAAAATTAAAAACCAAGCAGAATTGGATGTATTTGTGGAGAAATTCTAGCAAAACTATATTAATCTTTTTATATTTTGCATTTATAAAGTCATGTTAGTATAAAATATATTCGGACCTATAGAAGCTCTAACAAACGTAAAACGTGCTGTGAATTGCACCTGTTGGCAGTTTCCTCAAGTGATATGTGCACATAAAATGGAATATGTGTGCTCTGCTTACCTGCAGTAATATAATGGGCTGACATTAGCAGTAAGTTATGGTTCAATATAATATCACTTCCGTCAATAAGGTTAATTGCTAGTAAATGGCTAAATGGGAGTTTAGGGTGAATGCTACAGCTGTCTGCCATGTTAGTGGTAAAAGGAAATCTGGCGCCATTTCAGGGTCACTATTTGTATCTGTCTATCAGAGTTAGTACGCAGCAGTTTCTCTCAGTTTCAGTCTTTTGTATAGCGTTTCTGTCAATTGTTTGGCTCCATTAAGTGTGCAAGGGAAATAAAAGCCTCAATGACCAAGCCACAAGGGGCTGCATATAGACCCTCTCTTTGTCCATAGTCAGAACATTGCATTAGGTCTCATTATCCATTTATAATAAGTGACCTTTGCCCTCTGGGTCATTGAAAAATACTCAATGTGCTTTTCTAACACTAGGTACCTCCATCAGCAGGCTGAAGAAACAATGAACCGTCTGGTAGTCTGATTGAAGGGGACACTTAGCAGGTTTTTATAAATACAAGGTTACATGCCAAACCCCTTAAGCCAAACCTTACCCTTTAATCTTTCAAGAGTCAGAGAGGGACGGAGAGTCTTTTCCCCTTTCCTCGTTGCAAGCAGTTTCAATATTTTTTATTCAGCTACATATAATTAGCCCTAGCAACAGACTCCATTTTATGTAGTTTTGCTTTTAAGAACTGCTCCCAGATTGTGGAGCTAATAAGGAGCCATTGTATACACAGCCATTTTGCAGTGTAAGTGTTCAGGACCTTTGTCCCAAGGGCTGCAGTAAGTGGTGATGCACAGCTGTTTGGTTATTTTGGAGGTCATCTGTGACATCTGCTCTGAAAACCTGCCTGTCGAGTGCCCCACATACACCTATCTAATGTGACTTCTGCAGCCAGCGTGTCGCTTTCAGCACAGCATAAGAACAATATCAATGTGAATATGTCACTGTACACACACAACTTGATTCCTGACCCAAATTCTCTTCCATCTGTCTTCTGACATATTTCCAATGCGTTTAGTTGACATAGGTTGGAAAACACATTGAACCTTTTTTACTGCTTTGAAATGAGCCTGAGATGCACAACATTTGTCTCATGATGGTTTTAGAATATAGATATTCAGTGTCAACCATGAAAATCTAAACAAACCTTTGATGTGATGCTTTTTAATGGGGTATTCCTTAAACTATATATATATATATATATATATATATATATATATATATACAGTTGAATAATCAGAGTATTGCAGTGAATAGTGATACCTTTTTTATTGGACAAACGTATTCATAACGATGAGCTTTACTGGACACTCACGGCTACCTCACTCTGCATAACTATAAAAGCTAAATGAAAATCAAAGAACTATCAACTGATAACGGATAAATCTTTTTAGTAAGTCCAAAACTATATTTTACAACAACCTTTGTTGTATTTGTTTGTATTTTTGTGCTTAGGAATGAGGAAAGTGGATATAAATATATAGTTGAAATATAGCTTCAGTGAATTCAGTAAAAAACTTATAACTATGGCCCTCATGCTAATCAAGCGGTGTAATTTGTGGTAAACCCGTGAATTGGCTGTGGAAGCTTCTTTTCCCTATATTACACATTTATGTTAATTTTTTCACTCGCAATATTACCACACTCATCCCACATGTGTAAATTCTGCCTTATCTGCAAGAGATTTTAGTGTAGGGAGTACCCAAACCAGCAACAAGCTTTACTGATGAGAAACAGCTCTAGGAAACTAGAAAATAGAAAATGAGAATGTCATGATGAATGAGAACAAGTGCCGTAATTGCCGCAAGTAACTATTATATTTATATATGTATATATTTTATTTTTGTATTTATTCATATTTATTTAAATTAAATATATGTGACAATTGTATTTATATATGTTTTATATATATAATATTGTTTATTTTGTGTGTGTATATATATATATATATATATATATATATATATAGACAATGCATTGGAGCATATGTTCCTAGTCCATGTGGTTTCCTGATATGTATTAACCCATTGATCGAGTACTGGTTTGTGTTTTACCCTTGATGTTGTAAAAAGAAATGGGCATACTAATACAATATCATAATTTTTTATTACACATATTTTTATATTGTACTGTTACATGTCAAATAATGTTTAAAAATCATAATTTTTATTGTTTTTTGGTGTTGCTGTTGTGGCACTCCTTGTTAGTGGTTAAAACTATTTGCGAGTGGTCTTTGGTGCCCGTAATACTTTCTTACGTTTTTTGTACTTACTGCACTGCCCTGGTTTGCAAGTGATCCGTAAAGTCTTATCAGCATAGGGTTTTGGTGTAATAGTTTAACGGAGTAAGTCATAATCTTTTGTCAGTGCAAAAATCAGTTTGCCATAATTTTTGGCTCTGGCTTCCCGCAGTCACTCGTAACAGTTCTCTCACAATGTTTCAGCGATGGGTGATTAACACAGTTAGGGAGATTTACTTTGCTCTGAAACATGGTGTAATTTTGCAATATAGGGATTCAAATGGAGGCCTATGTTTGCATCAACGATTCCTCAGACCATGCTGGTATACAAACAGTAAAATTAAAAGTCATAATGAGTTTTAGTTCCTGAAAAGATCATACTGTAAATACAAACTTTAATGTATCAACTCACCGAACCAACTAGTGAATGGATTGCTGTACCAAATATATACAGCTATCAGAGCCTCAATGTAAATACTGCATAAAACCTGAGAATTCATGTATGATTTATTTCTGTAAAAACAAAACCTAAAAATAAAAATATTGAAGGTAAATAAGAACCACTTAATTTGCCTTGTGCCCAACTGACACAAAATTACCTTCATAAGAGCCGCCACTTAGTTTGCTACTTCCCATTTTCATATCATTTCCATTTATCTCATCAAAGTTTTTCTGAATGCTTGGACTGTCATGCATTTTGATATGGAAATCTTTAATATGGAAATCTGAAAATATAAATACTGTTAAGTGTGTCTTGAACAACGCGATGTAAGGCAAGCAAATGAGTATTAAAGCATTTGGTGTTGATGTCAATATGCTTGAATGAGCAATGTGTCAGTTGTTTATAAATATCAATATATCACACAGAGCCAAGTATACGGGTTACAGTGAATACTTAAGATAGATATGACATACTGTTACAGAGGTTGTTAAGAACCCTGCTCTTTGAGAACTTAAAGTTTAAGGGTATGCAGAGGTTGTGAAAGACAGGAACAGAGCCAGTTGGTTGATGATGGTCTAATGAGGCTGCAGGAATCATGGAGAGGAGGTGTTCATGATTAGTAGATATGAATTAGTGTTAGTAGTAGGGAGCATGGTTGTACGCTTCTCTGAATAGGTGAGTTTTCAGAATGTATTTGAAGCTGTAGGAGAGTCTCAAAAATGGAGTAAAAAATTCAATACATTAGGAGACGCATGGAAGACGTCCATGCAATTGGCAGTATTAAAGACTTACTTATAACACTTTCCCCTAACCAGCATTCCACGCCATCTAAAAGATAATGTGTTGTGTTGTTAAAGATAAAATGAGATTACCCTGCATTGAATTCCAATCATCTCTGTTCTTCGCGTCTCTAAACCCTGAGAGAGTAGGAGTTTTCATTTTTTTTAATTTCCATTGGGTCTTTGGTGGAGACTTGGTTTTAATTCTGAGGGGATGCTCTCTAGAAACATAACTCCTTACTATTCTGTCCCATTGGCGCCTCCTATTGGACAGTAGTCAACATTGAAGTCCATTGACACGTGCAACTAACGCACTGCTTTAAGAGTGTTATATTCTGCATATTTTTATTATTGCTGTATTTGATGGCCTTTATATTACAATGTCTGGCATAGCATAAGATTTATACCTTTGAGCAGTCAAAGCCCTTTGCTCCTATCCTGCAGAGTGGACACACTCCTGCTCTCAGCCTCCAATTTACAGATTCCATTCTAGTTGAACTATGAGAATTTTCCACTAAAAAGGACTTTGAAATTCAGCTTTATGTCAAACACACAGCTGCAGAGAATGAATCAATTTAAAATTGGATCATCTGTGTGCTTTGAATTAATATTTCCGGTCTGAGGTCTGAAAAGACTTATTTTAAGTGGAATATTCATCAATCTTTTAGAGACACCTAAAAACGTATGTAAATATTTTATAAGGAACCTATGGAGATGGAAGGTATCTGGAACCACCCCCAAAAACATAAATACAAAGTCTGGACTGCTAAATGGTAACATGTAATAACGCCTTTGAAGTTTCAGATGGTATCTTTAACTTCCAGGCAATCAGTGGCCTAGTTAATTTCTTTTTAGCGTGCTGTGTTAAGTATGTCCCAAAGTAAGCAATCCAGGCACCACTCCAGTGGCCTGACAGCTTAATATTAAAACAATATTTGTCTAATTTTCTTTCTTTTCTCATTGTGGTTCATTTTTTTCTTTTAAAAGATTGTGCTGATACAGAATGCTATTAATGCCATTCTTTTTTATTTATGTCTTTCTCTGAGGTCACTTAAATAAACTTAACTGTAAACACAATGCAAAATGAGACAAATTTACAATAACCATAATATAATATATGTATTGGAATTAGTATCCTGAACACAGTACAATTATTATAGAAACATGGGAAAAGTCAGGATCATCCCACAATATAGACTTTTTAGAGGCATCCCATTCTCAGGTGTGTGTTGCTCTTTTGGGGTAACCCTCATGGTTATAGGTAACCCAGATGTTGACACTTGATTGCTGTGCCTAAGGAGATCTGTGGTGCCCCACTGAACAAAGAGAGAATTCTTAAATATATGTCTGGTGGTCTGTTATTTCTGCTGTGCAGAGTAGATTTGCCTGGCATTTCGGTTCTGGCCTTCACTGTACTGTCTGATATGCTTCAGGAGATTTAACTTGCTTTTGCCATTACAGTGGAACAAACTAAAAAGACTGCACTCTGTGCCGTCACTATCCCACATGGGAGGCTACACAGAGGCTGCCCATTCTCAGGTGCCCATTGTTTTTATAAATGTTCCCAGATGTAGATACCGTATTGGTCCGAATATAAGCCGCACCTTTTTTCCGAATTATGAGCTTGCGAGTTACGGGTGCGGCTTATATTCACGACCGTCAAAAAAATCATTGCCGATTTGCGAACTTTGCTTGTAACGCGTGCGACTTCTATTCGCAAATGCAAAATTACTGCTGATTTGCGCGATTGCGAGTTAAGGGTGCCGATTTTCGTGCTTTAGACTGCAGTATTGAATATCGATTTACGGTTTTAGTGATTCTAACATCCCGTTAAGCCTGTAACCTGCAAAAAAAGCCTGTTTCTTGCAATGGCAGATCACTTTGAGAGTCTTTTTCTCTCCAATTTTACGGGTTGCAGCTTATATTTGACTACTATCTTTTTTCTATTTTTTCCCCTTGAACTTTATGGGTGCGGCTTATATGCGGGTGCGGCTTATATTCGGGCCAATACGGTATATATATATATATATATATATATATATATATATATATATAATGGATAAAGGAAAAATAGTGTCTCAAATGTTCCTACAAAATTAGCAAGAAGCCACAAAGTTGGTTGAAGTGTTGGCTTCAGGATAACTCATTATATTTAGTCATTCTCTGCTTCCTTGTCAAATCTTGTAGGAGTGTTAATAGTAAATTAAGGGAAGAATTTGAAACCTATGTATTGTTTTATCTCTTTACTCAAGTGCCATATTTACATATAGTTCTGAGGAAATATTTTGTATTCTTGGCAAAATGATCTGTCAACCTATAATTGAACTCCTCCTGTGCGACATCCTGTAAACTAAAATAGACTCAATCTATTCAAGCAAAGTAGGGTGTTAATAGGGTTAATATATATCTTTGTCTAGTTAGATATTATGTAGAGAAGAGCCTTTAAAATATTTTTAAGACCTCTAATTCACAAAATACTATTGTAAATAACTAAACATCATAATGTTAACAATATTTTTGGAAAGGAAAAAAGTAAATACAGTTTTTAATTTGTTTTATACCATATAAAAATGTTATTTTATTGTAGGCCACCATTGTCTTGAATGAGCTGATTTCCTAACATGGAAAGCCTTGTATATTTCTTAATTTCCAATTCGTCCTGTTAGAAGCACTGGCACTTAGAATTACTAATTTCTACAGAAGCTGCCAAATGTTTATCTGCATTCAAGATTACCCCATTTGTAGGAGCAGATAAACAGAAATAAATATGGAGTCTCCCACTGTAGAATAATTGCTTGTAAAATTTAACAAATTAAATTGTGTATTTAATATTTTTAAAAGAGCATATTAAAAATGTTTATACCACAATCACAATCTAATTATATAGTTGTTCATTTGTATTCCTGAGTCTTCAAGACATACGTTTAAAAAAAATCTCTAATGCATGCTTGTTATAGTTTTCTATGTGTGGTCAGCTATCCGATATTTCCCAATTAAAAAATAGCACTTGCAGTTGACTGTCATCACAATTCTACAATCTAAACCCTTTTATTACAGCAAATACTTTGGATGCCAACAAAGGGTATGATCTTGTCAGAAAGGAGCCAATGACGAGAATTAATATATTAACTCATATGCAGCACTGTTTGACAAATTGCTTACTAAATACATCAAAATTTATTGGATATTCCATGGTTTAATTGCCAAATGGTTGCATTAGAGGGCAAGGGAAATCCATTAATTATATCTTCCTTTACCCATAGGAAATGTAATCATATAAATATGGATTTTGTTTAAGCAAAGCTCTGTGTGCTCTTTGTAAGCAGTTGGACAGCTCTTGTCATTAAGATACAGAATAGTTTATTCAGAGATAATTCAAATTCAGGAAAAGCAAAACATAAACAATTATAGGATCATTTATGTAAATGTGTTGTTCAAGGTGAAATAACAGTACAATATATTTATCTCTTATGCTGGTGAGAATAGTTATTACCATTTTTGGTGTTTTTTTACTATAAAAGAGGGAGCCTTTTTTTAAAATAAGACAAAGTGAATGTTTCTTGTTGAAGCTTAGCTTGAAGTTGCTCTATATTTTGGTATCAAAAGAAAACAGACATACCAACTGAGCAGGCCAGTACATTCTGATGAAAATAAACATGTAATAAATAGTAACAGCAAAGAATGTAACAGTGGACATGATCTTTTAGAAGTTATGATATGATTGAATTGTAGCAATGAGAGAGAATATTCCTCCAAAGGATTAGTAGGCAAGTAGCCAACTGGATGAAGACATTTTATGAAAGTTAAATTAATAAGATATATAAATATTGTAGAGGTAGATAAAAGAAGAAAAATGGGGAAAAATGTGGGATACCTGTATGAAAGATTATGTAAGGTGTCCAGGGATATTATTAGAAGTTGGTCATGCCCTCCACAATATACCCCCCCCCCCCTGTACATCTCTGCTCTCATCTTCAAATACTCCCCCACCCACCCTCTTCGTTCTGCTAATGACCTTCTTCTTTCTACAACTCTTGTCACCTCCTCTCACTCTTGCCTTCAGGACTTTTCTCGTGCTGTCCCTATTTACTCCTTGCCTTGCGCCACCAGATTATCCTCTTGCCTCAAAACATTCAAAACCTCACTTAAAACACATCTCTTTAAAGAAGCGTATCACCTTCCACCCTAACACACTCATCACCTCTCTCTCTCTCCCTCCTTTACCACTCATAATACCTTTAGGTTGTAAGTCTGGGAGTTTCAATCCTGCAATGTACTTTGAGAATGCACCATGGACACTGGATTCCAAGCTCAAAGACAGGGCTCTCCTTTCTTTGCTTTATGTTAATTTGTATTTATCTTTTTCTGAACTTAACTTATGTACAGCGCTAAGGAATATGTCAGCGCAATAGAAATAAACGATAATAATTAATGTCCTTGATTCATCTTTATTTATTCTCCCCCTGCATGTACCTGAGAAGTGTTATGACTCCCTGGGGGTGCAGACATAGAACCTAGACAGTTATATATGCAATTGGCTTAGAGGCTATGTTCTACATTTGCTTAAATCACTTTGAGCGTGTGCTAGCTTCCATAGGAAGTGGTAAGGCTTATCAGTAGCAGATAACATGTAGAAGGGACCAGTGGAGTTAATTCATTTACATTTTCTGTGTCACTTTAAGTCAATATAACAATTTTGTAGAAAATGATTTACAAATCTTCACCATACTTTTGATCTCAGTAACATTTACACAGACATTCAAATGCCAAAAGATTCAGCTTTGTATTTTTGGTTTAAAAAGAGAAATCTATCCCGTTTTAAATTCACCACCAGTGGCAGTTGCAGTTCCGGCACTGTAACCCTAAAACTTTACCTAACTCTATGGTATCGGCAATGAAAGTCGGCAGCACCATCTAGCGGTTGGTGGGTGGCACTGATGTTGCCACTGCTGGAATTTTTTTGCCGAATTTCTAAAGGGAAAGGACTCAAAAGAGTACTACTAAATTATATTTACTCTAGGACAGTGGTTCTCAACCTGTGGGTCAAGAACCCTTTGGGGGTCGAAAGACGATTTGCCAGGGGTCACCTAAAACCAGGAGAAATTTGTTTTTTTTGTCTATTCTAATCTGTAATTTTACTTTTAGGGGTCACCACGACTTGGGAAATGTTATCAAAGAGCCGAGACACTAGAGAGGTTGAGAACCGCTGCTTTAGGAGATTATGGTTTATAGGAACAATCTTAGTTGCTTCAGAACCATAGAAACAAATGGCTTCTCTATTTTGCCCATTCTATCTACATAAAAAGTTTAGCTTGAAGGGCCACTGTAGTGCAAATATTTATAGCATTCATTTAAAAAAAATGTTTACATTAAATCTTTTGTGATAAATTATTGATCTACAGTGTAGACAAATTACATTAAATATAGACAGTGCGTGATTGTTTTTTTCTCTTTCCTGAAAAGATACAAGAAACAGAGGGTCAGTAAGTTTTATAGATTTCAGAATTGCAACATAGTAATTAATTAATTAAGGTTGAAGAAAGACTTTCAGGCCATCAAGTTCAACCTTTTAAGATCTCTGAACATTTTGTGCCTTTGTTCCCATCTGTTTAATGTAAATCAGATAAGAAAACATGACATTAACATGGTTGCTGTGAGGTATTGTTTACACTTCCTAATAACTCACTAGTAACATAAAATACAGATTAAACACATTGGGGGGGGTTGTTTTGTTTTTTTGTCTACCTGATTGTAGTTTTTGTTAATTGTAATCAATTAATATAATTTATTTTTCAAAGAAGAAAAAAACTTTTGTAATATATAAAACACTCTTTGTAATTCCTGAATTTTAAGACTACAGTAGGCCTTTAATTAATCCTCACGACATCCATATGTTTATGCCAGGCATGTCTGATTTTCTTTTCTTTCTTTTACACACTACCCTGAAATCCTTATATCTCCCACCATCCAATAATGACCTCTTGGTCGCACAGTACTCTTTTTCTGGAAGATATTTCTACCCTGAATTTTATTATTAACTTTTATTTGTATCGCGCCAACATATTCCGTAGCGCTGTACAAGGGAGAAGAACAAGGAAATATACAATAATGACAAGAAGCAGAAAATGGAGGGCTGATGTGTGTCACTGTTCCCCATTACCTAAAAATGTTGAGTTAATCTATAACTAAGTTCTTTTCTTTCAGTGTGGTTCTTATTCTGAAATAAATATTTTCTATATAGATTACAATATTTAATGGAATGGTTCAGGACAGTTTTATAGATTTCAACACTTTAGTAAGTGATCAAACTATGTATTAATCCTCAGCAAACCGTATGTATTATGTGAGTAAGACACTTCTCTGCTACAGCCAAGAATAATATTATTTTGAACTTGTATCTATTTTTTTGTGTTATTCATTGCATGTATAATACCATCTAGCACATGCAGATTAAAAACTTTTTTTCTTGCAGTACACTTTTCATGTTATTCACATTCAGGTGAGAGCTTCCTCATTAGTGACAATAACCTTTCATTTTCCCATGTTCTTCTAGGGAATCGTTTTTAATAAAGTATATACCAGTGTAGGTCTTATGGCCAGATGACCAAAGCTGGAATACAATATCTGCGGGTGCCAAATGACTAAAATGTAGCCAATCTGGACATCAATCACATAATTAAAACACTGACTGACACTCATTGAATACTGTAGTAAACTAAGGGAATGGCCAACCATACTATGCTATGCAAAAATAAATTGGACACAGCGCACAACCAAAGATATAAAAAAAAAGACTGAAAAGGAGGCTCCAGTCAAATTTAATGGAGTTTACAGTCACTTAGCCCTATTCACTAGAATGCATTATGCTTTTTTTGTATTAGTTCAATTAATAATGTCTTATTATACAAAGTAATAGTTAAAATCTTAACTGCATAAAATAGAAAACTATTGTGCTTGGAGGACTTGCATTGTAAAGAAGGGGATCTTAACCTGTGGGGTGTGCCTCTTCAGGGAAGTGCAAAGGAGATACAAGAAAGTTGTGAGCTGCCTTCCAGAAACTGTATCTCAATTGTGCTCCAACTGGATAACATTTTAAGTTTTAGAATTTGTCATATTTAATATTATATATATATCCGTAATGAATATATATACAGTATATATATATATATATATATATATATATATATATATATATATATATATATATATATATATCCCTAAATTAATGCCTATGATTAACTCATTACAGCACAATTTTCACACATATGCCACACTGATCATGTATGATCAAGGTCAGGAGTAGACATTGTGGCGTGTTGTACTTTACTTTGACTCCACACTCTAGTTAACTGTTTGTCTTTGGTGTTGGTAGTTGTTTTTGTGATAACTCTGCTACAATTAAGTGTTTAGTTTAATTTATAGTTTGTGGCCGATCAAAAAGATGAGGAAATACAGTGATGATTATGTGAAAATTGGATTTACATGCTGTTTTGACCACAAAGGAACCAAAAAAACCTCAATGCTTTTTATGCTAAGAAAATATCTGTAATGAAAACATGAGGCCTGCTAAACTCCAAGAGCATTTCACAAAAGTGTTGTTGAAGCAGAAAAAAAAAGCTTGATTCCAGTAATCAAGCATGTTACAAAGTTTGGTTTTGTATCTACTCAAAAACCACTACTTGAGGCCTGCTAAAAAGTGGCATATGTTATTGTAAAGAAAAAGCCTCACACAATCTGTGAGATTGAGGAATCCTTGTGCCCTTTAAATGGACAAAGGTGTTCTCAGAAAGCTGAAGTACCTCTTATTTATTAAAAGTTGAATTTTTAATATGTCATCTAATATTTTGGATAAGCACATGTAGGAACTCCTTGTAAATTTCCATATTTTGATAAATGCTCTTCTCTCTGGAGGGGTGATCATTTGAGGCGTCTGGAAAATCTCATGCATTTTTTTCATAAATACGTAAATTAATACATTAATTGAAAAATGACTTGGAGTTATTTCACCTTTAATATGAACTTTATGAATGATGCTGACCTGCAGAAGGACATCCTCATCATTTTGCACAGCAAATCTTCAATCAAACTCTTGATGAATTTTGGTGCTCACATATCCATTTTAGCAAAGAAAGACATTTCAGCCTTGATTCTATTTGCAACAAGGTTGGTAAATGTGAAGACAAAGGCTGGAAAATTGATGAATCCCAGGCATGACATACCCCTAGCAATCTCCAAGACTGTCCCTCAAATTTGTGCCTATTATCTTAATTACATCTTTATAGGTCCAATGATTATTATGGAGAATGATGGGAGGTGTAAACATTAAGTTCACTTTCAGGGGAGGTTTAAGGTTAAACATTTTAAGAATCCCTGCTGTAGAGGCTCCTCGGGTGTTTTGTAATCCTTGCCAGAACAGTCTTGTTTCTTTGGTCCATCCTTGAGAGTTCTCTTTCTCTGTATGGGAATTCTAAACTACCCATTATGCTGTGTTTGTTAAATAAAGTTATCAAGACTAAATCATGATTTCCTTCTCCTGCTTTGTATAGTTGTAGCCTGCACAGGCAGTTTTAAGAGCTAGAAGCAGAAAAACATAGGTGTATGAATTTAAGAAACATTTTTGTTTCTAATATTCTGTCATCAGCCCTATGTTTCTTTTATTATGCCCCTACTGTTCTATTATTTGTAACTGCTGTTAAAAAATCGTATTACTTTTTATTAATATTGCCTGATTTAAACTACTGGTGGTTTATTTTATTTTTAATCAAATCTTTAATGCTTTACACAGTTCATAAGTAATTAATTAAATCCCTGTAATCCTAACACTAATATGGGTTGTCATATTAAAACTTAGATAGCCCTGAGTGGCTGTTAAGGCTCCTACTTATATACTTTACACCTCTATACAGTGCAGTTTCTTAATATTCCCATGTACAGATAATAAATACCACCAGTATGTTGTGAAGGAGTTACATTATCAGTATACAGATATTCATCATAATGAAACCGTGCAAAACTGTTTATTATCCCTATATGGACACTCAGCATCATTACACAGAAGAGTTTGTTCAATATGTTAACAAACCACAATTATACCGTATTACCTGTTTATTAGCCAAGTAGTAATGTACAGCATGATGACCGCAACAAAAAAATCTAAATAAAATCCATGATGTCAGGAATAAGCTTTAAGTTATTCTGATAATTGCTCTGTTTAAAATAAATAGAATAGGCAAACTAGTTCTATTTAATTAGCACTATACTTTGAAGAAGTAGCCAGTTTTAATTGTAAAGGCTTAAAAAATTGAACAATACATTGTTGTCATAAAGGGGAAGTTCAACTTAAACTGTATGCTTTTGTATGGAAGACCATACCAAGAGAATACTATCTATGTAAATGTTATGGCACTTAGAATTCTGAAATGGCTAAAATGATTGTCCCAAATGCCAATCAAGCTACAGCTGCTTTTTTATAGTGTGGGAGTACATTTATTTGTTTTATATTTTTCATCATTTACATCAAGTTGTTTTACAAAAATAAATGGCAAAGTTTACACATATAACTGAACTTCTATGAGGGTATTCTTTAAATGGCCACTGAGCAATTTAAATATAATGTGTTTGAAAACATGAAGTTTAAGAGCATAATAAAGCAGGAAAAAGTCATACATCTAGTTTTTATTAGCAAAAACAATAAATGTTGATGCTTTTGCAGGAGCCTCTAGGGATTCATGATACATTGGTGAAAGTCTCATATGACTCTGGACAACAGTAGTTGTATGCTATGTTGCAATGTCCTGCTTCTCAACCAGTGAGAAGGAAGGGGTGTGGTGTCAATTTCAACCTTTTGAAATAAAGGCTCTGGACTTCTGCCTGTTCCCTTTTCCCACACCTCTCCTTCGACTGATAACAACAAACACGTCCTCATCATCCAGCTCTCAGGATGTGGAGTAACAAATACAAAATGGATCATTGTACTCCTAAACAGAGGCTTAAAAACTCAAATTTTCTCATGTCTTGCATAGCTACAAATATTATTAGTTT
>CM050164.1:236086145-236151145 GCA_027410445.1 Discoglossus pictus | reverse complement strand
AGATAGATAGATATATATGTGTACATACATTTGTACAATTTATTTGTTCAATCTATTTTTTCACTTACAACTGACCAGTCACAAGATAGATCCATACAGAGAGGAAAATTCTATTCAATCCTTTATGTAATGAATTGTATTATTATTTTTATTATGTAAACAGCAAGAGGTAGCACAGAGGTCAATTATTTTTTTAAAGGACCACTGTGGTCATAAATTGAAATAATCTGTTTTAAAATATTTAAAACCAGGCAACGTGTTTTTTTTTGTAATGTACAATAAAACAGTACATCCTTTAATTTATTGCTTTTTATATGTACTTATGCTGCGGTTCAATGTACCATTTTGGTTTCTCTTGCTTAACTTCCTAGAGTGGGAGGAGACTTTGGCTGCAGAGAGTAGGCTTATGTGGCAGCTACAACTGTCAGTGTTTTAAGCTTCTTAGTTTATAAGGACCGTATCTCCAAGAAGCAGCCTAGTAAAAAAAAATAGAAGCCTGTAGTAAAAAATAACAACATATAAAAATTAAAAATTCAGCATATTGACTTTATCTGCATATATAGACATATTGAAGCCCAATGAAAACTTAGTCAAAATAACTTTAACTATTATAGAGACAAAGCCCGATTTTGGAATTTCTTTTATTAACCTTAAGATCTGTGCATCCATAAGTGAGTTTGTCTGTGTTACATTTTACCACTGCTGCCCCTCTTGTGAACTCGCAGCCAGGACATTTTAATTGAAGGCAGCATGAGACAGTACACGCACACATTTTTTTCCTCCTGTTAGGAATGTACTGTATTCAGTTTCCCTGAAGAACTAAGAAAACAGGAAACAGAAAACAATAATGATGTGTGCATACTGCCTATAACTGCCGCTGTTTCTTGTGATTTGTAGAGGGATTGCAGGGATACACTACTCACTGCTGCAGAGCAATTATTGAAATGAGCTGTGCTGATTGATAACACAAATACCATAGCTCAGGTAACCCTTACATTCAATAGATAATGCATGGAGTTATGTCTAACGAGCACTGAAATAAGAACTGCACTTATAGATCCTGCTCTTGCGTTTGTTATCCACAATCCATACTAGCACCCAGATACCATATATTCAGCTGTTTATGAGTACACCTTGTATGAGCGCTAAATGTAATGTTATATGTTACAGTATGTAAGCCCATACATACAATGTGACATGTTAAACAGTTGCATCAAAAATAGTTCCTTGGATATTGTTTTTATTTTTGCCCTTCATGTTCACTGACATTTCACATGTGGAGGTTGCTAGCACAATTGCTTATGATTTAAATGCAATGTCAGACTATCTTTCACTATGAGGAGACTTATAACGACTTATATCAAAGAAATTTTTTTGTTGCATCAGAAAAAAGGTATTTAATAACGTGCCAACATGTGCTTTCTTTTTTACAAATAAAGGTCTCACAGCATAAAAGCTTATTCCAAAGTTGTTCTGCTCTTAGGGCTTGTCCTGAGTGAGCCAATAAGATCTACAGACTAAAATATGCTCTCTGCATTTTCATTTCCACAAATGTTTTATTTAATATGTTTATATGCAAAAAACTACTTTTCTAATGTAGACATGTTCTTGTAATGCTTGACAAAAAGGAATTGTGTTATTTGTCCTTTTAATGAGACACATACTGATGTCTCTGAATGTTATCTTGATGTATTCTGAAGGAGGCGAGAGAAAGTACGCTTGAGATCCTTTTTTAACAAGATTCTGACACATATGGCACATATGGCTGTAACCATAAGTAATAGACATCAATAGGAGAATTACAATTGTATAAGGAGCCCAATCAGACAGGGATAAGGGGTGATTATGCATATATTTCTCCTAAACACTGATTAGCTGTATACGGTGGCAACATTTTGGTGGAAAATACTTAGGCCCTCATTCAATTGCGATTTGGCCAATTGAATAGTGCTCTAAATAAGCACATAACCTATTTTTTTTAGTAAAAACCTTGCTTTTGGATAGATGTTTACTAACTAAAAACTTCTTTAAAAAAATATGTTATTTGCTTATTTAGAGCCCTATTCAATTTGCCAAATTGCAATTGAATGAGGGCCTTATACTGCAAAGGTGCATTGTAGTTTGAGATTATCAGTATATTGACCCTGAAAGATTTGACACTGGTTACTAAGGAAATAATATTTAATAATAAAACTGTCCCTGAATATACACTTAAAGCCTCTCACTGTCGATTCAGGCTATATCTTGGAGAGCCTTTCAGTCCACTGGAGCACACATTGCAAACATATCCTACAAATAAAAGGATATTCAATTTCCATAGAAATATTTCATGCTGTCAACATGATGACATAAGAATCTAGTCCCTGCCGGCAGGATGAGGGTTTGGCTTTTACTTACTGAAAATCAGCTTCTCTCTACTTGACGGTTCTCATACTCGCCCCTGGGAGTGTGAAAGAGAACGAGAGAGGCCATCTCTGCTTCCTGTTGGTCTAAAGAGCTCTAAAACATATGTTGTAGTTACAGATAGTGTGCTAAGCTCTTTTTGTAACAGCCTGCACTTGTTCAAATGGGTTCTGAAACAAAATAGGCAAAAGGAAAGGTCAGCTAAATGTTTGTAAAAGCTCTCTGCATCAATTTATACATAACCCAGAGCAGCATTGGTGGTTTTATTATAATGTATACATATATCTGTTACTAAAGAAGTTGACTTAGCTACTCTTGGGAACCATCTAGCTAATGAAATGCTTAAAATAAGTCAAGTTTCTGTACCCTTGCTTAGGAGGCCATTTTGAATTAATTATGAAATGGTAGCCCCATAATAGTAATGTCCCAAACACTTACTGAATGACAACATTCACTAAAATCATTTGGTTTGAATGGACCACAATTACTTATAGCTGAATATTTGAGAAACAGCTTTGGTGGCAAAGTGTATCAAAACTGCTCCACACTGCTCCAAAGTTTGCAAAAACATGGGAGGATCCCCGCCTATTTTCACTTTCAAGTTCAGTTTTCGAAGTTGGAAGTACCGTAAGTTGAAAACATTTTCTTGGTGCTTTTCCTGCCAAAAAGGGGTTTAGGTCTAGACAGTTATTCAGAATCAGTTATGTGAGGATTAATGAGTTTTTCTAAGTATGCTCAACATTATAGTACTTAAATGCCATGATTAGATTGCATACATCCTTTGTGCAAAAATAATTTACTAATTTTTTAAATAATGTACATTAAAGTATCACTGAAAACTCATATGCTCTTTATAATCACCAAAATGCCTTTGGAATTAAAAAATACAGTCTACTTTTATAATTATTTGCTGAGGGCACCCGTTTTTCTCTAATTTGTCATCTGGACGGGACAATGGAAGAAGATAAAATATCAGTTCACTTTTATCCACAATTAACCAGCAACTTACAATTGGACCAACCTGCTCAGATGTCAGTACAGAATAGCAAACAAAATATTTGCTGGCTATAATAAACAGAAATTGCATTTAAGAGATAAAATAGTATCTGTTTCTTCATTCTCTAAAAAATGATCCATTATCAATGCAAATTCTTTAAAATAGCGTATTATAAAAGTGATAGCACTATGGTCCTTTAGTGATTTTCCCCAGCTTCAGTCATACTTTGTGTATAATAAAAGCTGCCAGTGGGTCATGAAACCTGCTTATCAGGATTGATACATTTGGCTCAGGTTTCCTCATGTTACACTCTGTAGACCTTTCTACTGCATTTTATGTGCATGTTTGGTATTCCTATAAAAGTTTCTTGCTGATAAAATCACATATTATTCTTTCAGCCCTAATAAATATTGAAAAACAAACATGATAAAGGTGTGGTAAAATGTCTTGTTTGGCTGCAGAAACCCACAAGCTTTGTTTCTCCATATGAGTAAACTATTCTAGAAGTATTTTAAATAAGATGTCTATAGCCTAAAAATACAGGGAGTGATGTTTAGTTGGTATCACATATATAGTTGTCAGTTCAACAACATGCTTTGCGAGCCCCTTGCGAGCTGAAGCGAGGCAAGCCGTCGACCACATGGGACTTAGGCGGCAATGAGTGCCGAAGGCGCTCATTGCACTGCGAGGCGAGCAGTTAAGGAACGCAGGACTTTTGACCCGTTCGACTTAGGACCAAAACCTGTACATGCACTGTGCTCCTCGCAAAATTACGACTTTAACGGCCGAACCACTGAGCTGAAAATAATTAACTTACACACTCACACACAGCACAGTGGGAGAGGCAGAGAGCTTGTGAATCTGCTTGCAAGTTAATTTGAGGCATATTTGCCATTTTTTCACGATCGAAAATCGCCTAAGCGAGAAAAAAAATAGTTTGCTGAAAAAACGCGAAAACAAGCCCCAAGGATGTAAAACTAGCCCGAAGGACGTAAAAAATAGCCCTAAGCAGTAACACTTACTGAAAGGCAGTAACACTTAATCCAAGCCACTGTAGACCGAGGGAGTGGCCTGCAATGTGCGACAAAGGCGCTCATTTTGAGCCACACAATCAGTGCCAAAGGCGCTCAGGCTCGCGATGAGCGCCAAAGGTACAGCATTCCCAGTCTAAAATGTAATTCGCCTAATTTTTGACGGGTAAGTAGCTAGTCATCTTATAACCAGCAAAATGCTGACTCCAGTTGTAATAAGATGTATTTTAATATGTTTTCAAGTGGTGCAAAGATCACTCAGACATCTGACATTTGTTTTCTGATAAAAGTGAACCTAATGGAGCATCATTGGCAAATGGTGCTTTCTCTTCACTGTAGTGGACGCTTCACCATAATATTTGGCCAATTTTCCAAATTGAATTATCAAACATACCCAGGGCAATCCACTGTCCCACAGATAAAAATTGAGCATGGGCAAAGGGTCTCTTGTCTATAATGAGTCTCACCACATTCAGTATGATTCCATCATTATATTAGTCTTTTCGCTCTTGCCATCACCTCATGATTGTCTCTTGTTGTTCAATAATGGAAATAATGAATATATTATTTAGTTTCTAAGTTAGTACAAAGTTAAACCTGTGCAGTGTTTTCCAAGCTGATTAAGGTACGAAACTAAAAGTATTTACAGAACTACAGGACCCAATAATGGTTCATGTGCCTTTCATTAACCTTTCAATATACTTGAAACTGATTTACTAGGGTTCAAAACCCCTGTGCAAGTTCACCAAAGAACCCTAAAGAAATCAAAACTTGTACACAGAACCTTAGAAATTCCTTCCATGTCCCTTTTTAAGTTCACCACAAAACGGAGAGAACATTATTAGTCACACACATCGGTCACAAAAATGGCACCCAGACTTCCCCAAAACCCAGTTTGGGAAACACTAACTTAGTGAATGCAGTGAAGCTCTCCTAATCATGAGTGTGTAATGTTTACGTGAGCAAGCCAATAATCTATTGACAAATCTGCTTTAAATGATTTTAATATTTACCACTTAACCATATTATCAGATAACTTGTGGGGTACATTGTCAAACCAAATTCAAAGTTATCCTCTCTCTCTCTCTCTCTCTCTCTCTCTCTCTCTCTCTCTATATATATATATATATATATATATATATATATATATATATAGCTGCAGCAATGGATATAGTAATCCGTATTGGCTTAAAAAGAAGAGTTTATATTGTAAACTGTGTAATAAAAATTGATCTACTTCTCAATAATGTCTAACAAATCTATTATGGGGAGTGAGTTTTATAATTATTTCATATTATTCATCAAATAAGATGTTTTTAAATATGATAAAAAGGTTGAGTCTGATGATAAATATGTGTAACTAACTTGATGCAGGTGCTACATAAACTAAATCTCTACAATTCTCAAAGTTAATAGATCAGTGCGTCCAAATTGTGTTCCATGGAACCTTGGGCTTCCATTTTGTGTGGTTCCACATTATGCTTATCCCTAAAGAGTTTTTATCTGGTTTTTATTGAGGTTGCAGTTGGTTTTAGTGTTGCAGAGAAGTTTTGTTGGTTTCATGAAGTATTCTGTCAGTATTTCCTGTAGCACAAATGGGTCTATTGCTGTATTAGTTATGAAAACACTCAACAAATGTATTACACTGGAAATGAGCCATGCCCAAATCATCTGTTTTGACCTTATTATCATAAATTCTTAATACTTTTTTCTGTCCATTATTTTTTGGTGCAGTGGTACCGCCTGGAAGTCCTGGTCCAATTACAAGACATGGCTCTTATGACAGCTTAGCATCAGACCAGAGTGGGCAGGATGATGAAGAATGGCTATCACAGGTAAATTACTGTTTGTGTAATGTGCTGCAGCAAAAAGTGGCCCATGACCTACATTGTGTGTGTATATATATATATCATGAATATGTTTGTGCAATAAAAAAGGTATCACTATTCACTGCAGTACTCTGATTATTCAACTATATATGTATATGTATATATATATATATATATATATATATATATATATATATATATATATATATATATATCATTTTCTTAAGTATATTAGTAATTTACAAAATAAAATCAGTCTTAATTGAACTAAAAGGTATAGGTTCACATAAATGATTACAGGTTTCTATTCTTAAATGTGTAAACATGATACAGTTCCTCTTAATTCTGATATGCAGAATAGTGTCCTATTTAGAAAAAACACCCTCATAATTTACTCGATAAGTACATGATTTCAAATTGAATTAAAGGTTTATCTAATTAAAACTTAGACTTCTTTTTGGGTTTGGGGGAAATTAATGCAGTCAGTCTGAATTTCTATGTTTTAAAAACATAATTAATACACCAGCCAGGCTACTAATGAGTGAGTGAGAAATCTGCTATTGGACAGGAAGTTTCTGTACTCCTTTCACAAATATAAGATGTATGAAGCTACGATGCAAGAGGTAAAACTCTACTTTTCTATTGCTTATGTCTCCACAGTTTTATAAATGGGTCCCAATAACTCTGATGCATATTGTTGTGCAAAAAAATAGAACACATTAGAATTTGAAAACAAAACTAAATTAATACTTCATACATGAAAGGGCGAATTCACAGGGTGATAGACTGATCAAAGAGATTTATTAAATGAAACACATTTGTTAAATGATATAAAGATTTCAGCTGAAATTAGTTTGTTTTAGCAGGGATATATTGTCTGTAAACTAATGGTCTATTCAATAGTGTGTGAGAGAATTTGTTTTAGTAATATATCTGTACTATATACCGCTGCAGTAGTTTGAACAAACATATTGAAGTATAGATTGTCCCCTCTCTTAAAAATCCTTTTATACAGTGGGGGGGAAAGTATTTGATCCTCTGCTGATTTTAAACAGTCTATAATTTTAATGGTAGGTGTATTTTAACAGTGAGAGTCAGAATAACAAAACAAACAAGAAAAACGCATGTCAAAAAAGTTATACATTTCTTTGCAGGTCAGTGAGGGAAATAAATATTTGATCCCCTATCAATCAGCAAGATTTCTGGCTCCCAGGTTTTTTTTATACAGGTAACAAGCTGAGATTAGGAGCACTCTCTTAAAGGGAGTGCTCCTAATCTCAGCTCGTTACCTGTATAAAAGACTCCTATCCAGAAAAGCAATCAATCATTCAGATTCCAAACTCTCCACCATGGCCAAGACCAAAGAGCTGTCCAAGGATGTCAGGGACAAGATTGTAGACCTACACAAGGCTGGAACAGGCTACAAGACCATCGCCAAGCAGCTTGGTGAGAAGGTGACAACAGTTGGTGCGATTATTCGCAAATGGAAGAAACACAAAATAACTGCCAGTCTCTCTTGGTCTGATGCTCCATGCAAGATCTAACCTCTTGAACCTCATTTCAATGATCATGAGAACGGTGAGGAATCAGCCCAGAACTACACAGGAGGATCTTGTTAATGATCTCAAGGCAGCTGGGACCATAGTCACCAAGAAAACAATTGGTAACACTGCAGCGCCCGCAAGGTCCCCCTGCTCAAGAAAGCACATGTACAGGCCTGTCTAAAGTTTGCCAATGAACATCTGAATGATTCAGATGAGAACTGGGTGAAAGTGTAGTGTATGAGACCAAAATCAAGCTCTTTGGCATCAACTCAGCATGTTTGGAGGAGGAGGAATGCTGCCTATAACCCCAAGAACACCATCCCCACCTTCCAACATGGAGGTGGAAACATTATGCTTTGGGGGTGTATTTCTGCTAAGGGGAAAGGGACGATGGATGGGGCCATGTACCGTCAAATCTTGGGTGAGAATCTCCTTCCCTCAGCCAGGCCATTGAAAATGAGTCGAGGATGGGTATTCCAGCATGACAATGACCCAAAACACACAGCCAAGGCAACAAAGAAGTGGCTCAAGAAGAAGCACATTAAAGTCCTGGAGTGGCCTAGCCAGTCTCCAGACCTTAATCCCATAGAAAATCGGTCATCAGCCTCAAAATCTTAATGACTTGGAGAGGAGCTACAAAGAGGAGTGGGACAAAATCCCTCCTGACGTGTGCAAACCTGGAGGCCAACTACAAGAAACGTTTGACCTCTGTGATTGCCAACAGGGGTTTTGCCACCAAGTACTAAGTTGAAGGGGTCAAATAATTATTTCCTTTATTGACCTGCAAATCAATTTATAACTTTTTTGACATGCATTTTTCTTGTTTGTTTTTTTTGTTATTCTGTCT
Source organism: Discoglossus pictus (assembly GCA_027410445.1). Taxonomy (NCBI): domain Eukaryota; kingdom Metazoa; phylum Chordata; class Amphibia; order Anura; family Alytidae; genus Discoglossus; species Discoglossus pictus. The sequence goes on along the minus strand of CM050164.1, from coordinate 236,142,494 downwards.
CACTGTTAAAATACACCTATTATTAAAATTATAGACTGATCATTTCTTTGTCAGTGGACAAACAGTCAAAATCAGCAGGGGATCAAATACTTTTTCCCCCCACTGTATGTTGGTGGTGAGATTATGACTTATGCCAAACAAAATAAAAAAAACTTATTTAGTAACATAGGCAAATCTAATTGCACACACAATTAGTATAGCAGTACAGCGAGATGTACACTCTAACAAGCCATTTTTTTCACTGTTGACAGGTAAGTAAAGAAATAGGAAAGATATGGTCTCTGCATTCTCCATGGCAAATCCCATCACCTGAAATTCATGAATTGGCCTCTAAGATTGAGATGGTTCGCTTTAACAAGATCCTCAGAAATGCAACAAAAGTGTCAAAATTGTTTTACGCTTTCAGCAAAAACATCTATTACATACATATTTCAGAAAATATGTCATGCTTGTAGCCAAGAACCATACCACTGTTTTAATAGTGCCCTATTAAATACATTCCTCTGTGATCACACATTGTAACATTAATTTTTAACTTTTATTGCATCTATTTATAGCCTGTTTTTTTAAACACCCATTCTTACATTGATTAATATGACAAGAAGGTCAGGAACACTGAGAAATTCTGCACTTGTGTTTCTTCAGGCAGAAGATGTTCTTTGTTGTGTTAAAAAATAAATACAGTTTTGGTACAGTATACTCATAAGTACATTGGAGCGCACAGTGCTTGCTTTAATTGCATAGTGTCTCCATCAAAGCCATAGTCAACATCCTTAAGGGAACATCAGAGGTTCCAAAGTAAAAACAATAGCTTATCACATATAATTTACCAACTGAATATCATTAAATTCATTCCTAATGGAAACTTACGCTGAAGTTGTTTTATTTACCTGTCAATCAGTCTTTCTGAGCCAACCTACCAAGCATGTGTTGTTATCAGTGTAATGATTGTAAATGACTCCAGAGAGGTCTAGGGAGTACCGGGGGCCTACACATGCTCAGATTCCTTGTGTCAATTGCCTTTGGATTGAAATCAATGCCAACAGGCCACCAGGTAGTAATTAGTGGTTATTAGCAATCATTACACTAATAACAGCATATGGTTGGTGGGTGGATCAAAATTACTTATCTACAGGTAGAAAAGTGGTATTTAATTATGTATTGTATTCAATTACACCATTTGTGGAAGGTCTGCTTTGTATAATACCTTATATATGACTATTTATAGAGTTGTAGAGTTAGTCTAAACTAGCCTTTTTAACAAAGCTATAAATGTTTATACTGAATAATGATCATTTTTATTTTCCAGCTCACTGCTTTCTTATGAACCCATCACTATTTATTGTAATTAGTTCTATGTGGTTGACACCTTAGTTTAATTAATCTAAGGGACCCATCTTACGGCCCTATTCTTTTACCCAAATCATACATTTATACACACTTAGAACCACTCTTAAACTTGCTGCATATTCTTTTAGCTACTTGTAATCCAATTACTAGTCACCCACAATCACTACACTCCAGAGAAAGATGCAAATTCAGGCTTACAACTCCATTGGTTTTCGCACAGCTCAGATATTTTGAGCAATAATTAATTAAAAATACACAAAATCAGTATTCTGTAAGACACATTGATCTAGCTCACAAATAAAGTCTGACCTGCATCTTAAAAATAAGTATCAAGTTTCTGTCAAAAATATTATGAGTATTAAATAGGACTTGCAAGTGCTTTTTTCAAACTCTTATTAAAGCTGTAACAGCTATTAAACACACAATACTGTGCTTTAAAGGCATGGAAAGACATTAAAATTAATTGCACAACATTCTCAAACCTACAAAAATGCATTTACATATTATTTTTCACTGTTATTTCTGAGTAGTATTGATCCCGGGATTCAAGGGGTTCATACATATCATGAAACCCACATGGACTAAAACAGATGCTCAAATGCATTTTGTGCTAGATTGCTTGAGTGCAAGCCCAATCTGCAAATATTCAGCCTTATTAAATTGTGATTTGGCCAATTCTAAAAGGCTCTATATAAGCAAATAGCATATTTTTTTTACAGAAGTTTTTACTTAGTGAAAACCTTGCTTTTGGATAGAAGTTCACTAACTAAAAACTTCTGTAAAAAAAATATGCTGTATGCTAATATAGAGCCCTTTAGAATTGGCCAAATCACAATTTAATAAGGCTGATTACTTATTGGCTTCCATTAATTTGTAGCCTCTGATTTGCAGATTACATCTAACTTCCATGTTTTACTGACGCAATGATGATGGTCTCATTTACTATTGTCTGTGTCTAAAAAGTAAGTTATGGGCTTGCTCAAATATTGACAGGTAATATGATCACACCATCCGAAATCTCACTTACAACAGCAGGGTTTACGTGTGGATGCTATAAGATGTAAATTGCAGGCTTGAATCAATAGAATGCATCTAAACATTTAGAGGGAGAAAAAAACGCCCACAGCCAAAATCACGGGTTAGAGTCAGTTACGGGATTCTATTAGATTAAGGTTCCAACTCTTTAGCACTACAAGTCACTGAGCACTGAAATATAGTGATGGGAACATCAAAGGACATTGAACTTGAAGTTAAATGAAACAAATAATTGTGAACACTCTTTTGAAACTGAACTGCTGTGGGACTTGGTCTCCTCATCTAACCCCCACCACTACCACCACCATCACCACTACCATATTTCCTTCTGTATCAGCAAAGTTCAGCATGATCTGATCCAGCCCTTTGTACAGAATACTTTTATTAAATTTAGACAAGTACATTATTGTTTTCTCCTTCACGGTTACATTATTCAGAGTGATAGTGAGCCTTGGTAATCTAACATACATCTACAAGCTTGTATTCTCTCACAGTATTCTTTCATTTAAAATGAGCTAATCAGACACAAATAGGGAATGTATTGGTACACTACTTAACACCCTCTCAAGGTTATTTCAGGGTCAACAAGTTCCTCTTTATCTCATTCTTTGCTAATGTTGTAAAATTGTCATCATTTAAAGTGCCACTTAATTCAGCACAATTTGGACAACATCACAGTAAAGATCTCCTAAAAGTATTTTTAATTACTTTTTGGAATGTTTAAAACGTGTATTTTTTACTGAGAAATAAAAAGAAATCTGTGTTTACATGTAGAATAGACTGCCCACATGCTGTGGCATTATCACAGCCAATCAGGTTGCAGGGGTGTGTGCCCCATTCATGTAAATGGTAACACTGCTTACATTTCCAGTATGAAGGGAACAGACCTTGTAGTTTTTGTAATTTCTTATGCCAGGAAATTATTTTTTTATGCTCTCTTGCCTCTCTGGGATTTGAGCTATGCAGACTAGTGCTCTGCTGTCTCCTGTGCTGTCCATGTAGAGATAAAAAGAAAACAAAACTAACCCTTAACAAATCTGTGCAGGCATGGAATGCTGGATTCACCTGAAACAGATCAATTATGGGTTAACTAGTCAGTACAGTGCAGTCCAGGGATGCTGCGTTAACAATCATAGTCTCACACAGACACGCACACACCTCACTCTACATTCTGCAATCTGTTAGTACTCATGCAACAGGGGCAGGATAGATTGTACGTAGATAAACATTTCAAACCTTAGTTTTTTTTAGCAGTTATTAGTGTAAAAAATAGATCATATTAACATACACTCTTGTGATCTTTCACACCATGAAGAGCACTTATAATGAGGTAAATGGCCCTTTAATATAATTTATTTTAGGCAGAAACATTTTGCAAGGGATAAAGCATGCTACTTTTAAGCTGTATTTGAAGTCTTCTCTAAATAGTATAGAAGAAAAAGAATTCATCCACTGCTGTAGGCAACTTGAGAGAGAGGAAGTGCAATATTTACTCAGAGACTTTGATTATATTGTTCAAGGGTTTCCTAAAGCGTAAGCCTGGGAATCCTAAGTGCGCAGAGTGGTCCAAAGATATTGCACATTATTGTGTTCTCAGACAGGCTGACCTAGTGTCCTCTTCATAGGAGAATGTTAACGGTTTCCAGTTTCAAAAGTTTATAATAACATGTCACTTTATGAGCTCCAAAGTGGTGTATATATAAAGTTATTAATTTTTTTATGAAATAAATCCATGCCAGTAGTTCTCAGAAAATATCCTTAGGCATCCTCTGCTTGGCCATGTTTTTCACACAACTGTCCAATTTTATAGTACTGCGTAAACCAGTTACTTCTTTGTGCGTATTTATACATTATGATAATATACAAAATCTGTGAAAATACTATCTTTTGGATATTGCCGATTTCTCACAATGTTTTATTAATAAATAAATTATTATCCACAATATTACTGCAGTATAATGATACAGAAAACCAGGCTCCTGATGTTATTTTTTTTTTTAACTATCTCCACTTCAGTAACATTTTCTGGATACCTAAAGATTACTTATGTTTGTTATAATATGGGATATCATTATTAATATTATTATTTAGGATGTAGTTGTGTGTACAGTGTAACACTCTTAAAATTAAGAAACCTGTCACTGATCGATTGAAAAACACGAACAGCAATGGCTGAGTTCATTGTTGGTTGGGTGCATTTAATGTTGGTTGCTCTCCTTCTTGCTTAAGCTCTGTTGCTGAGCTACATTTTGCTTAGCTGCAGTGCAGACCCCTACATTGGAGAGAGTTCACCTTGCAAAGCTGCATTATTCCTCTTGTCTACTCAATTATATATATATATATATATATATATATATATATATATATATATATATATTACTAAATTGACAGCCAGCCAGACACTTCTAACCATAGAACATTTGTGACAAATTTAGCAAATGGCCAAGTGAGAAGTGCAGCAGCATCCAAACAAAGTTTTATTTTGCCAGCGACATTCAGCTCATAGCACTGTGCTTGTTTTTTTGACAATTGAGATTGTGGTCATCAAGCGAATGCATTGAGAAAGCCTGCCCTTCCCTTCAACTTTTCAATTAGAACAGTGGGTAATGTGTGTTGTCAGTGTGAAGTAGAGACAATATGTTTGTCCTGCACACAACAGGAGAGTGAATAGGAACATCTGGCCATAGCCTCGATTAAACTGCACAGGCATCTGTTTACCTCTCGGCTCTGTGACACTGATGGTTCTGAGCTTAAAATATACAGGATACTTTATCTGTGGCCTAATTTACACTGCAGCATGAGGTACAAGCCAGGAGAGAAATCAAAATCTCTTTGGGCACTTGGGGCAACCACAGGATTTGTGAAAAACAAGAGGTTGGGGAGGAGAGGCTTCTGTGTGCCCTTAGCTTTCAAGTCTCATAAATTAGGCTTTATAGCAACATTCTCAAAATTCTTGCCAGGGTATTTTTTTTTTGGTCTGTTTCAAAGATGCTCACAGCAAAAGTAGCTGAAAAGAGAGGAAATAATCTAAAACAGCAGAGAAACAATTCTCATACAATAATAGCACTCACAATGGGTGTCATATGTGGAGACAAAGCAAAACTCTCTATTGGAAGGGAACTTCACAAGGAAATGATTACAAAGAGCCGCCAGTTGCATGTGGTTTTGCCAACAATAAAACCTATTTTTCTAACTGAGGTCTGAGTGAGTCTTTAAAGATACTTAGTAATTTCTTTCTCTTCCCAACTTAAAGACACACTGTCATGTGGCATTATAAAGACATGCACAAATAAGATATATATTTTTTTCTTTTTTTTTTTTCTTTTTTTAAGTGTTCATCTTTATAAATGAACTTGAGTGACAGACTCCTGGTAGTGACTTTGAAACATCATCATATCATAGCATTATTGCTAAATAATATTATTACTCTGTATTTATAATCCACAAACCTTTTTCCATTACTCTGTTTAAAAGGGCACAGTAAAGTAGAGTGGTTACAAGTTGTAAGTTGTGCAGAAATACAGACACAATGCAATCCAATAAAGCATTGGACACTTTGGTGCAACAGAGTTGAGGTTCATAGTTCAAAGATCTGCACTCGGACTGAACCTTAAAGCAGTTCTGTTAGACAAAGATAACAGATTCCTAAAGACATGGACATGGAACACTAGTGATAATATCAGGAAGTGCAGAGAGTATACCTTAGTAAGCAAATCTCATTGGCTGGCAGAGGGAAAGCCCCCAGGAGCATTTAAACTCATTAATACATAAGAAACATAACAAAGTCAGAGGTGCTCATCAGAGAACGAACTAACCTTAATAGGTTAGTTCTATAGCCATGATAAGCTACTCTGAGAGCAACCTCTTTTAGCTCACTTGTGCCCTTCACAGGGAGAAATATCCTGTAGTATATCAGTCTGGTCCAACTCAAAAGAGTGAACCAGCCCCGAAATACCAGGCAATTCTACCCTGAACAGGAGAAACAGCAAACCCCAGTTGTTCTGTATATGCAAATTACCTTTAGGGTTTAGTCTCCCTAAGGGTAATAGGGGACTCCAGACGTGGACCCCTTGCTCACTGTGCCTTATGGAGTTCAGCTGCACCTCACTGACGAGGCCCATAAAGCCCGAAACGCGTCTGGGGTTTGCTGTTTCTCCTGTTCAGGGTAGAATTGCCCGGTATTTCAGGGCTGGGTCACTCTTTTGAGTGGGACCAGACTAATATACTACAGGATATTTCTCCCTGTGAAGGGCACAAGTGAGCTAAAAGAGGTTGCTCTCAGAGTAGCTTATCATGGCTATAGAACTAACCTATTAAGGTTGGTTCGTTCTCTGATGAGCACCTCTGACTTTGTTGTTTTCATTAATACATAATACAACAACAACACAAATCCATGTCACTTTACCTATATGTATAAAAAAAAGCAGTTGTAATAATAAAGAGAGTTGTGCTGAGATCTAAGCATTCAGGTTTAAGCTGCCTGCTAAATCTATTAATCTCTTACACTCCCGCACCTACATCAAAACTACATATTCCATGAGTACATGTAGCATCATTTGGTGACTGAGCTATTAGTCACCCTCCCCATTACAGTCCCATAGTCACTCTCAAGGAATCCCAATAAATATCTATTTACTTACGTCTTTGTATAACACAATATGAATGGTGAGTGGAGAAAATGCCTTTATTTTAATCATTGTTAAAGGGACTCTGTCACCCCAAAATCAAGTTGTATTTTAAGTTACCCTTAAATAGCATGGATAACTGGCTATACATTGTATTAGCCACAATGAACTATTCCTGGGATACTCAGCATTGTTTATGCCACATTATTATGCATTGTTTATGCTGCCAAAAACTAATTAGTTGTTTACATTTGCTAATTAATATCAATTTGCTTGTTTGTTTCTGTGGTGGCTACAACAAATGTTCCCAATTTCTATGAGTTACAAATTGGCATATTGAGCCTTAAATTCACATGAATAAGATGCACAAACAATACTGAACATATAAGGATTTTTTTTATGCAGAGGAGAATTAATAGTACAATGTGTGTGTCTGCGTAGTCAACCAGCAACAATAATTTATCAGACTATTAAGTACATTTAAGGAAATATTTATCAGAATCCTACATCATGGGACCATTGTTTTGTTTTTTTTAAATACAGAATTTACGCAAATTTAGTGCGCCATTGAATCTAATGCGCACTCCAAATTTGGAACCCATAAATAAAAAAAAACAAAGTTTTTGCTGGTGAATGTAACGCGATCTCTGGGTGCCAGGTTCTGTGTGCCACTGTGCTGGGGCTCTCTGGGTACCAGGCTTGGTGTGCCACTGTGCTGGGGCTCTCTGGGTGCAAGGCTCTGTGTGCCATTGTGCTGGGGCTCTCTGAGTGCCAGGCTCTGTGTGCCACTGTGCTGGGGCTCTCTGGGTGCCAGGCTCTGTGTGCCACTGTGCTGGGGCTCTCTGGGTGCCAGGCTCTGTGTGCCACTTCCTCTGGTGGTTACCCACTCTAGAGAGCTGGGAAGCAAGAGATGTTGGTGTTGGGTATGTCCTGTGCTTTCCTTTTTGCTATTGAATCTAGTGCGCCATTGAATCTAATGCACTGTCCGAATTTGGGACACGATTTTCTATGAAAAAGGTGCCTTTAGATTTGCGTAAATACGTTATGAATCCCATATCTGCCAATTGACTTCTAGATCTTTTTTCTTTATTTCGAGCCTTTTCTCTTTGCTTAAGAATGGTCTATTTCTATCAATAGTATTTTCTATTCTGACTAGGTGGGAAGCTGGTTTAATTCCGCAAATTTTATATGAAACACTTTACCACCAATAATATATGTGACACTATATATTTACATTGAGGAAAGAGCCGATTTAGATCCCAGTGTAATAGTAGAAGCTGTGGAGTACAGGGCGCTTCTTTGTCAATAACTTCTTTGTACAACACTTTTCACAAAAAGATTGGATTCTTCCACATTCCCACCATACATGTAAAGTGGTTGCTTTTTGTTTACAGCCCTTCCAACTCATAATATGATTTTTTGGATCAAACATGTTTATAATTCCCAGCACTAAATACCAGCGCTGTGTAATTTTAAAATACATTTCTATATATGGCAAATTTATCGCTTTTTTTTTCTAACTAGGTTGAAAGTTTCATTCCAGAATGCTTCTGGTTGGCTAATATTTAGAGCTTTCTCCCACAGTAAAATAGCTCCTCATTTTTCAAATGATCTATTTGCTGTCATTATCATTTAGCATTTGGAGATTATATGTGTTCCATCCTTGGATACACATAATTTTTCAAAGGGCGTCATTTCTTGCATGTTGTTTATTGCATATCCTCTTTCTTTAAGTAATCTCTTCAACGCTATATAATTTAACCATGATATATCATTTAGATTATACTTTTTACCTATGTCTATTTATTCCATTAATGATCCCCCTGAGTATAGATCTCCTATTATTTTGATCTGTTTTTTATTTTCCATATATCTATAATTTGATCTTGATTGCCTATGTTTAATATTTGAATTGATGCTCCTAATGATGGATAATATGATAAGTTCATTTTTTATCTTTTCTTGTACCAACATTTTATTAGAGATTTCACCCCTCTAGGGATATTCTTAAAACTATATGGATCAAATTTTGGAAGCCATAAAATACGTATATAATTATCCGTTAACAGATCGTCTTCAATTGTTTTCCATATAGGTGTCTTATACGGAGAGCTCCAAGTTCTTATATGTGATAATGCTATAGTATCATGGATATCTATTAATGATGGTGAGGATAAACCGCCATGTTCAAATTTAATTTTGGTAATATTTAATTTGAATCTAGGTCTTTTATTGTTGTTCATATATTTATCAATACTTCTCTGTATATTGTTTAAAGTCCCCTTCAGGGCTATTTCCGATTTGTTTCTAACGAAATATGTTATTTTGGGAATTATGGTAATTTTTTTAGCTGCGATTTTTGCAGACCAAGACATGTTTAATTTTCTCCAATCAAATAGAATCAGTCTTATTTGTTTAGATACTTCATTCAGGTTATTTGTTAATAGATTTTTTAGTTGGAAATTAAATCTTATTCCTAAATGAGTAAGATATTCAGATTCCCAATTATATGGATAAATATTTTTTTACTTCAATTTTAGTTCCAAATTGCAACCTTTAGAGATGATATCGGTCTTTGAATAGTTCACCTTAAAGTAAGAAACGTTTCCAAACTTTGTTGTCGGCAAACAGGAGGATCTTATAGCTAGTTTTTTCCTATCTGCACTCCCTTAATATCTTTAGATTTTCTAATGGCTTGGGCTAATGGTTACTATAAATAGAACAAATAGTAGGGATGAAAGCGGGCTTCCTTGTCTTGTGCCATTTATGATAATACATTTTGCTGTTTCTATATTAGGACCAGTAATATAGGCTTTTGGATTGGTATACAAGGCTTTTATGGTTTTTGATACAGCATTTAACAATTCCCAGCTGACCCTGTCAAATGCCTTTTCGGCATCTAATGACAGGGCCAGCATGGGTACATTTTTCCCTCTTGCAGAAGGCAAAACATTGTTTTATAAATCCCAACTGATCTTTATGTATCAGTTTTGGGGATTACGAAATTTAGTCGGTTGGCTAATATTTTTAAGCATATCTTTACATTCATATTAATAAGGGATATTGGACGATAGCTTCCGCATTCCTCCAGATCTTTCCCTGATTTTAAGATATTTAGTATCTTGGCTTCTGTCATTTCTGGTAAAATTGTTCTTTTATTTTTAATTTTGTTGAACATGTCAGCCATATGTTCTATTAAGTTAGAGGAAAAGGTTTGATAGAACAATTTATCAAAACCGTCTATTCCCGGGGACTTATTATTTTCACTTTTTTTTTATCACTTCCTCTGTTTCTCGATTAGTAATCTTATCATTTAGGAAACTTAAATCCTCATCAGTAATCTTTGGTATTTCTGTTTTCTCCAGAAAGTTCTTAATTTTTGACATACCTACTTTTCTAATTTGATGGTGTTGTTCTAGGTTATATAGTTCATCATAGAGCTTTAAAAAGATATTACCTATTTCTTCGGGATGTTGCTGTATGTTATTATCTGGTCCTTTTAAACCCCAAATTCTATTATGTGTCCTTTGTTTTGTTTTTTTATTTATTTGCCAGGAATTTTTCTGTTTTATTTCCAAATATTATGAATTATGACTTCTGATATTTCCAAATGAATCTATCAGCTTGATATTGTTATATATTTTTTTCTGTTTTAAGTTTTCTTTGTTGGGATTTATTTGATTCTGATTTGATAATTTATCTAATTCTATATAGAGATATCTTAAAGGTTTACCTCTCTGTCCTTTAATATATGCCATACGTGAAATCATAATACCTCTTCTGTATGCTTTCTGTGCACACCATAATATGGACGGTGAAGAGACTGACAGCTCTATTAAATCCCCTCCACGTCTAAAACCGTAGCCTGTAACCTAGCCCGTATGACTTGCTGCTATTAAATTGGCCCCGTAAAGCAACCCACCAACGACTTGCAGGGTAAGGGTGAAGAAACCCTACGGGATGTCGAAAAATTGCACTCTGCGGCTTCAGATCCTTTGTGCTGTCAAGCCCGTAAATGTTATATTCAAAAATCGCTATTAAAATTGCAACAAATTCACTGTCGTTCAAAACCATAACTCGCATAGGGAGTCAAAACGCCAAAGGGTACTAGAGAGGACCCGCAAGGGGTTAAAGTGCAATCTGTAGCACTGTAAATGCCAATATACACACACTACTGTACTTAGAATTAAAGGGAAAGTTATATTAGGTATTGAAATGAATAGCACAACATTCTCAAGCTCGCATATCTGCAATATAAAATACTTTTTTTATGTTTAATTTCTGTGTTGTATCGGTCCCGGCAATCAATGTGTTAATACATATAATGGAACTTGCATGGACTAGAATACAATATTTACTGATTTATTAATATTGCATTATTTCTGGAATGCGGGTCTGATTGAAACTCGTAATTGAAGCCTGTAAGTCTTTGAAATCTAACCCCTATTTTTCAGTGACAGAATGATGACAATCTCTTTTGCCATTAGCTCTGTCTAAAGCCTTAACTACGGGTTTAAAAAGTATTGCTACTCCTCTGGATTTGTTATTGAAAGGGGAATCTATTCTTACGTTATCAGCCTTAATAAATTGTGATTCAGTAAATTTAAAAGGGCTCTATTTAAGCACATAGCATATTTTATTTAAAGAAGTTTTTAGTTAGTGAAGACCTTGCTTTTGGATAGAAGTTCACTAACTAAAAGCGTCTGTAAATAAAATATGCTGTGTGCTTAAATAGAGCCCTTTTAAATTTACCGAATTGCAATTTAATAAGGCTGTATATGTTTTATTATTGAGATAATTAATATGTTCTTTATTTAAGTGGGTCTCTTGTAAGCATAGTATATCGGCTCTTGTCTTGTAGTTTGTAAATGCTATTTTCCTCTTTGAAGGTGAATTTAAACCGTTTACATTGTGCAATATAATTTTTATTACCATTTCATCTCTAAAGGATATTATCTTGTCTTTTCCATATTCATATTTCAGTTTTCTACTCTCTCTACTACCTTTTAAAATTGTACCTAATGTAACCCTCTCCTCCAAAACATTTAACGAATTTACAAACATGTTTAAGGTTGATAGATGATATTTTTCTCTATCCAGTCCTAATTTGCAGGGCTTTTCTGCCTTTAGAATAGAAATGTTAGGTAATTGTCTTCTCAACAATATTGGCAGGGTGGTTGGTTTTATACATTTATTATAGAGAAATGTAAAGAGGATAATAAAAACACAAAGACACAACTGATAACAGGAAGAGAGTTATAGTTTATTGATTTTTTTTTTTTCATTTGGCAGTTGTTCCTTATCCTCTTTACAAACTGACATTACTGATCGTTACATTGTTTTAAAATGTATAGCTGTCTATGATTGGCCAAAACAAATGTTATGCAAATTTTAGCCGGGATTTTCATGGATGTTATCAGACAAAAGCAACTGCTTGCAAATTCAAGAAATTTAGCATCAGGTTGAGTTTTTTTATGTTTATTTGATTTTTTTTTAATGGTAGGTGTATTTTAACAATGAGAGACAGAATAACAAAAAAAAGTTATAAATTGATTTGCAGGTAAATGAGTGAAATAAGTATTTGAACCCCTATCAATCAGCAAGATATCTCCCAGGTGTCTTTTATACAGGTAACGAGCTGAGATTAGGAGCACTCTCTTAAAGGCAGTGCTCCTAATCTCAGCTCCTGTATAAAAAACACCTGTCCACAGAAGCAATAAATCAGATTCCAAACTCTCCACCATGGCCAAGACCAAAAAGCTGTCCAAGGATGTCAGGGATAAGATTGTAGACCTACACAAGGCTGCAATGGACTACAGAACCATCGCCAAGCAGCTTGGTGAGAAGGTGACAACAGTTAGTGCCATTATTTTCAAATGGAAGAAACACAAAATAACTGCCAGTCTCCCTCGGTCTGATGCTCCATGCAAGGTCTCACCTCATGGAGTTTCAATGATCATGAGAACAGTGATGAATCCACCCAAAACTACACGGGAGGATCTTGTTAATGATCTCAAGGTAGCTGGGACCATAGTCACCAAGAAAACAATTGGTAACACACTACCCCATGAAGCACTGAAATCCTGCAGCGCCTGCAAGGTCTCCCTGCTCAAGAAAGCACATGTACAGGCCCGTCTGAAGCTTGCCAGTGAACATCTGAATGTTTCAGATGAGAACTGGGTGAAAGTGTTGTGGTCAGATGAGACCAAAATTGAGCTCTTTGGCATCAATTCAACACCAATTCAAGAACACCAATTCCCACTGTCACACAAACATTATGCTTTGGGGGTATTTTTGTGCTAAGGGGACAGGACAACTGTACCAAATCTTGGGTGAGAACCTCCTTTCCTCAGCCAGGGCATTGAAAATGGGACATAAGTGGTTATTCCAGCATGACAATGACCCAAAACACCCAGACAATGCAACAAAGGAGTGGCTCAAGAAGAAGCCCATTAAGGTCCTGGAGTGGCCTAGCCAGTCTCCCGACCTTAATTACAAAATCTGTGAAGGGAGCTGAAGGTTCAAGTTGCCAAACATCAGCCTCGAAACCTTAATGACTTGGAGAAATCTGCAAAGAGGAGTGGGACAAAATCCCTCCTGAGATGTGTGCAAACTGGTGGCCAACTACAAGAAGCATCTGACCTCTGTGATTGCAAACAAGGGTTTTGCCACCAAGTACTAAGACGAAGGGGTCAAATACTTATTCCACTCATTGACCTGCAAATCAATTTATAACTTTTTGACATGCGTTTTTCTTGGGCGGGGGCGGGGCCTGGTTATTCTGTCTCTCACTGTTAAAATACACCTACCATTAAAATTATAGACTGATCATTTCTTTGTCAGTGGACAAACTTTCAAAATCAGCAGGGGATCAAATACTTTTTTCTCATACTGTATGCACTATGCTAGACCAGCATTATGCCATGTCACTGATGTGATGGAAACTGATTGGTTGATGCAACTCATGCATAGCAAGTGGAAGTTAGTGGGTGGAGTTTGAAGTCATTCGCTTTGTGGACTTCTAATTATATATTATTTTTTTTTACTAAACCTTAAAGGTAAAATAATGTTTAAAATATTTGGAATTAGGCATTTTTGCTTGAAAATAACCTTAAAGCAACATATTTGCATATTATGTCATCTCTGCTCTCTGCTTTGTGTAAAATGCATTTCTTCCTACTGTCTTATAAATGTATTTAATAAAATGTTTATTTTTTATGTATGAATTTAAGAGGTTAACAAAAATAAAGTCCTGAACATGTTTTAAAATGTTTGCGCAGCTGTTTCAGGCTACTTGGAAAAAAGGAAAATGGATCTGACATTAAATAAACTTACTAGGAACCTCTAGGGTAGAAAAAAGTACATGAGTGTTTTTTTTTCCAGAAATGATAGTGTGTATTCCCCTACAGATGGTTCTGAAAGATGCTTATTTGCCAGTAAATGGATGGATATTTCAACTTGGTATCATCATTAGAAAATGCATTTGATTTCCTGGAATAGTGTTAAAAGTTTTAATCCACAAACCAAACCACATATATAGTTGTGGATCTTGCGATGTTGGTGACGTTTGCGATGTTGGTCACGCTTTTGCGTCCCTCGCAAAGTGAGGGACGCAACTTCGAGCCTCGCAAATCGAGGCGAGCATTTGAGGCACGTGGGACTTAGACTAGATTTAGCACCAAAGGCACTCATTGCCCTGCGAGCCTCGCAAAGCGAGGCGAGTTGTTGAGGCCTTCAGGATTTAGGCTGCAATGATTGCGAGTCATGCAGTTGGTTTAAACGCGGAACTCAAAACCACCAATAAACAACCAAAATAATAAAAAAATAATATACTTCTCAGACACCATGATTCTTCATTTTTACTTTGACTACAAACCATTTTAAAAATATTCATGAACAAATTTATGGATGGGTAGAATCACTCCAGTATAATTGAACTCAGTTAAACAATACATTAGATTCAGTTTTCATTTATTCTGCCTTTAAAATTGTGTCCTTTTAAGATTAGATATTGAAAACCAGGTAGACTAGATAGATCAAGCAGTTCTTATTGGTTGTCAGAGGAAATATTTATTCTTTACACTTTAATTGTTATTTCATTTCTTTTTCTTTCTCTGATTATATTTTACTGCTTTTCTCCTTTAGGTTGAAATCGTGACCCACACTGGACCCCACAGACGGCTATGGATGGGGCCCCAGTTCCAGTTTAAAACAATCCATCCCTCTGGCCAAACCACAGTGATTTCCTCTAGTTCTTCCGTTCTCCATTCACATGGGCCCAGTGATACTCCACAGCCATTGCTTGATTTTGACACAGATGACCTTGATTTAAATAGCCTCAGGTAAACATCAATGCTATTATAAATGTAAAATAGCAATATGATCTGTTCTGTGGTGTACATTGCAGTGTTTGTGACTGTAAAATTTGGTGGATGCATCCGATGACCACCCAACGTTCATATTCCTTACTTTCCTTCCCTGGCTCATATACTGAAAATAAATGTGTATTTGTCTGAACATACCCACCCTGTGATGAATGGATTCTAGTTGTAAGTGTAATTATGTCTTAACTGCTGTAATTATTTTAATTAATGTAAATATTAAGTTGTATTATTCTATCCATAACACCCAGCTTAGTTTCGATTTTAACTTGGATTTATTTTCCTTTGTGAAGGAAGTGCTGAAAATGAACTTGGATAATGCTGATGTAACAAAAATCCTCATTTGTCAAACTGTAAAGGAATAATAATAATAATATTCCATAGTTTATTTCAAAGGACCCTTTTTCCAGGATACATTGTACGGAGATTTGAACAGTATATACCCACCCTGTGATGAATGGATTCTAGTTGTTTTTTTTAGACCATTCATCCACATGAAATCTCTCCAGATACTTCAGTCCTTAGTCTTCATTTGTAGATTCTCCTCTTCTGATCACCGAACAGGTTTTCAATGGCGTTTAAGTCAGGGGACTGGGATGGCCACTGCAGAAGCTGGATTCTGTGGTCAGTGAACCATTGTTCTATGGATTGAGGCATATGCTTTCGATGAGTTGTCGTATTGGAAGATTCAACCAGGACCTAGTCTTTGTCTCCTAGCAGAGGCAGCCAGATGTTGATCTAACTCCTGGTATTTCATGGAGCCCATGATGCCATGTAACCTAACAAGATTGCCAGTGACTTTGATAGTCCACCATCTTCAGAGTGGGGATTAATTTTCTGCATGACCTTCACACTACACCAAGCCCACATCTGATATTTGTTGCCAAAAAAAGCTCTATTTTTGTTCTGATTCCACTTAAGGTTCCAGTGATGTTTAGTGAAATGTAGGGCTTATGTTTGTGGTTTGATAATAGCAGAGGCTTTCTTCTGTCAAGCCTTCCAAACACTTTTGTAGAATTAGTGATCGCAGGATGTAAACAACTGCTGCAATAGGCCGGCTGCTATCTTTGGAGAAGCTTTGCCTC
The DNA here is from genome assembly GCA_027410445.1 of Discoglossus pictus. Lineage (NCBI taxonomy): Eukaryota > Metazoa > Chordata > Amphibia > Anura > Alytidae > Discoglossus > Discoglossus pictus. The sequence continues at coordinate 236,126,018 of CM050164.1, read as the reverse complement.
TTTAACCCTCCTCACTGAGCATGGTGGCAAAATATATTTGTGTCTTCTTCTAGGCAGGTTTATCATAGATCTAGTAGTTTGAACTTTTTTATTGCCCTAATAGTAGGTATTTACATGAGTGAAGCTATTTTTATAGCCACTACCTTTGTTCATAAGAATTTCTAGGGATGCCAGTAGTCGTGGCACATGTTTCTTGCAGAAATATATTTTTTTTTAATTATATTATTTGAATACATTTACTTCACCGAAAGGTTAGATCTATCTCCTATTTTAAGTGTAAAATGAAGCTGATATACAACAAAGTCTTTTTAAGGGTTCCAATAGCTTTGGGTGGTACTATATCATGTAATGTTTTGCGTAATTCCACTGTGGACATAGACGAATAGAATCTTTTTTAGTATTCCCTTATTTGTTGTATAAGATTCACTCATGATGCCATAGTGCTGGATCGTCTGAGTGTCACTGTGTGTAAATAAAACCCACATCTTTGCAGGAAACTTAACACCTTTTTATATGCTGGAAGTAAGTAAATGGGCCACATATGAGAAAAAAATGCTTCTGAATTTGGAAAATATAATTTCAATCTTATATAGTTAATTAGAAAAAAAGGGCGCAAGCTGAAAAAGGCATCAGTGGAGCTGCTCTCCTTGTTTGACCTTCCTCTTCTATATTCCCAAATCAAGTTTTGCCAAAGCTTAATCCGACTGCAAAATGTGTATAAAACAGCAGAATAATATTTAAATGATTATTTCATTTTTATTTTTGCACAACTATTTAGTTTCTTTCAGCTAAGTTATGTCACTTTAATTAACACTTTCAGTTTATTATTTGTCACATAAGACAGTAAACTAAATGCATGTGTGTGAGACGGGACTGGGTATCTAACCTGTTTGCATAAGTTGAACCAAAGAAGAAGCAGCAACATATTTTCAATGTCCTTGTGCCCAAGACTCTGCTTTTATCAGATAAAATATTTTGGCAAATTGCCTTAGAATTTTGATTTCTCTCTATTTGCTTTATGTATTTATTGCTCGCTGGCAGAAAATAAATTGTATGGTTGAAATATTTTCCCCTCTTAATTTTCCAATAGATATTACAAATAACAAAGTTACTGTAGCAAGATCTTCAAGCAAGCTGTTTTTTTAAAGCCTAGAACAGGGGTGTCCAAACTTGGTCCTGCTGGGCTGCACACAGGCCTGGATTTGTGGATATCCCTGCAGCACCCAGGTGAGACTATTGCCTCTTCAGTCATCTGTGCACAGAAAGGAAATCCTCAAATCCAGGCCGGTGTGCGGCCCAGCAGGACTGAGTTCGGACACCCCTGGCCTAGACAAAGATAAAAAAGCCCAAATTTGCACAGTAATTCTCAAGTTTGCTTTTTTTATGTAACATGTATTTCAGTGTCATCTGCATGGGTACATTGATGTATATACTGACATTGTTTACGAGATATTTATCAACAAGGTTTTCTTATGGAAAGTTCATTGGTGTAATTCATCCCAAAAATATCCAGCAACGAGGCTGCTACAACCTAACCACGTTACACATCGACGGTCATCATATATAAAATATATATCCTTCAAGATGCTCTGCTTAAAATATGGGAAAATGTTTTTTAGAATGTTAAAAAACTCAGACAAATTAATTACCTTTCATGTGACATTATTCTGCAGTCTACAGACTACTGTAATTGTATCTATGGAAATTACAAATATATTTGTTAATCAAAAATCCTTATAGGAAACAATTGAGCACAATGGTTCATTACGTTATGTATAGTATTATTGTTTCTGATCTAGCATACATTTAAATTACCATTTGTCTGACTAGCGCTCCAGCTCACACAATTGAAGTTGGACTCCGTTTGCTACCTCCCCCCTGGCCTGGGATGACTCCTGGCTTTTCCGTTAGGTGGGAACTCCCAAACCTTCCACAACACAACTAACACAAAAGATTAGCCAAGTGAAATTGGTGATATATTTAAAAAGTGGCATTGGATCCAGGGCTTCCCATAACCATTTCAGATAGTTCTGCCTTATTAGCTCTGCAAATGCCTTTGGAATGGAAACGGTAAAAGAGGCAATTAACTGCTTTCTCAAATTATATTTAATATCATAACACATTTGATAATTTTTTTTTTTTCCTCAAATTGTAATGGATCTGCAAATTGGCAAAATCATTATAAATGGCTGAAAAAGAGACATTTTTTATTAACTATGAGTACTTGTTGCTTGATTTTTTTATATAATGGGTATATTTAAAGAGTTATGGAACATACATAATGTGCAATTATGAATAATCTTATTTTGCTTCTGTGACACTTAGAATTTTGAGCTGTCTGATAAACCATCAGCCCTATTAAATTTGAAGCCCGCAGCGGCATTTGCACACCCGAGAAGGCTGCGGACTTGAAATTTGGCTGCGTTACAGAACTATAACATTGAACCATGCTGGGAGTTACGGGCCGGAGACGCAAACCCGTAAACCATGCTTGCGCATGTTGGATGTTCGGTCGTGAACATGATCAATTAGTTAAACCGTAGTTACGAGTTTAGAAAGAGCCAATGGCAAATGAGATCGTCATCATTACGTCGCTGAAAAATGGGGATTAGATTTCAAAGCCTTACGGGTTTCAATTGCGAGTTTCGATCGCACCCGCATTCCAGATGTAATGCAGAAATAATAAATCAGTAAATATGATATTCCAGTCCATGCGAGTTCCATTATATGTATTAACACATTGATTGCCAAGATCAACATAACACAGAAATTAAAGATTAAAAAAAGTACTTTATAGTGCAGATTTGTGAGCTTGGGAATGTTGTGCTATTAATTGTAATACCTAACATCACTTTCCCTTTAGTCATAAGTACAGTAGTGTGTAGATATTTGCATTTACAGTGCTACAGATAGGACTTTGACCCCCTTGCGGGTCCTCTCTATTACCTGTTGGCTTTTTGGCTTTCTTTCAGGTTACGTGGTTGAACGCCAATGGATTCGTAGTAATTTAATATCGATTTTCGAAAGTAACAGTTACGTGCTTGACAGATCAAAAGATTTGCAGCTGCCGAGTTCAGATTTTGATATCCCGTAGTTTTTTTTTCACAATTAACCCGCTAACTTCACACGAACTGTCGTCAGCGGGTTGCTTTGCAGGGTCAATTTATTAGCCGTAAGTCTTACGGGCTATGTTACGCGCTACGGTTTTACACGTTGAGGGAATTTAAGAGGGCTGCATGACCCCTATATAAATATTTTTCTGTTCTTCTATAGATCATAAACAACTTGTTGAAAAGGTTCTGTTGACAGTTCCATTTATTTCAGTAGATGAGATGGAGTAGTGTGAGAAGTAGTAGGAAGAAATGGACAAATTTGCAGCAATATTATGGTGAGAGGCCATATTTTGAAACTCTTTTGTATTATTATTGTAGGATCCAGCCTGTCCGCTCAGAGCCTGTTAGCATGCCTGGATCACCCCGCACTGTTGCTGATCGTAGAGGAGCCTCAACAGTTATCGATGCCAGCTCAGGTAGGAAATTCTTGGAGATCCTTTATTGGTCATTTATCCACAAAGGACAACTCAATTTGCATTAATAATGACATGAATGGTAATTCCACTTAGTGTCACTGCTGTGGGAGACCACATACATTGGCGTTTGATTTTAATTAAAATAATCTGCTCCTTTCTGAATATAAAAAGAAGTATAGAATACACCTGTATATAAATGGTATTTGTTTTGTTTTTCAATTTGTAATTAATTCTTTACTATATTCACTCTCGATGCCAAACAGGTATTTGTATATTTAGTTGGAGGTTTTTTTCTTTCAAGTTTACAGTTGCAAATATGTACTGTGTACTGCATTAGTGCATGTATAGGAGTCGCATTCCTTATTTACTTGCTCTGTAGTAATTTGCAAATAAAGAGTACAACAAGTCATGAGTTTTCTTTAGTTCATCAACATGACAGTGAAACATTTTATAACATTATAACATGTACATATACAGAGGCTTGGTTCTAAGATGCAAAGTGTTACGGCATCAAATCAGTTATTATCACCTTCATTATTATCAAGGTTACTATCTCTCTGGGTATATTTGCCACCTGAAGACTCCATGTGATTTGTCAAATAAAAATGTGGCCAATTTAATTATATTCCTCGATTCTATTGGGAGTGATAACTCAAGAAGGCAGTGTACTAGGTCTGAATTGATGTTTAAATCTAAGTTCTGACTGTTTCTGAAATAGTCTGAGGGAACATCTCCATTCATATTATTAAGCCTGGAGGGTGGTAAATAGGTTATATGGAGATATTTTAGAGACGTTTCAGTCAAATAAACATTTCAACTACCCTTTTAGGCTTCTGACTAATCTTACATCCCTGAAGGTCCTCCTCTGAGGAAAGTGTAATTCTTTTTTTTTATTTGAACATCGTTACACACTACTATTATAAATAGTTGAGATAATTCCCATACTATTTGGGCATTTAAAATAGATATTCTCATAATTTGTTAATGGCAGTGCTCCGGACCCAGAACGGAAAAGTTTAACTTATAAAAATCTGAACACCTATTTGCCTGGCAAATCCCATGGCAACTCAGAACTCTCCAGAATCTTGCCCTTTTTGAGAAACTGTACATACCTCACCACATTGTAGTACCCACCACTGATATGCCCCTTTCTCTCTGCCCAGTTGAAAGTTCCTATTGTACAAAACTGATGTCATCAGGGAGTTGCTTTTCATAAAACCCCATTTAATCCTATATTAACATGATAATAGCATAGACTATTTGACATAAGAGTTTGATTCCTTTAGCTTTATTGAGTGCCCATAAAAGAAATTCCAATTTATTATCATTAAGCTGTAATCTGAGTCATTTGAGCCGTCACAAAGAAATTCCATAAAGTGCGTAGTAAGATTCCACCCTCAGATGTGTGCAAGTACATAATATGTTTGACTACGGGTTCTGCAAAAAAAGTTTTAACATGTTTACTATCTCTAGGTCAGATTGTGGTATTGTTATGGGTAAACATAGTAATAAAGGATATTTGGCAGAGCCGTCATTTTTAAGGCATGAACATATGTGATATCTAATTTTGTGGTATTTTACTAGTATAGCCCCTTATCACACAGAATGGAACCACAGGATGTCAATGGATACAACTTTTAAAACACAAAGGTCTATTATAACTCACTGAGTGGCTCAGTCTGTAGTGCACAATATTAAAATACATTAAGGTATCATTGTAAAATGTGATTCACTTAAAAATGTGGTTTATAATTTGTTAACAAATGGTATCACCCATGGACTGTATTGCTTCTCATGGATGGGATACTACTAGTGTGAATACACTGACAGATGCTCCAAAATAGCACACCCTTGTTGAGTTGTGGTATATAAATTTTGATACTCTATATCCAGCTTCACACAGTGCACAAATTCAGTTAAAGCTAAATGTTAACAACACGGTTTTGTGCTGCTCTACAGCTGCATGGCAAACCAAGGGCCCGGACACAGCAGGATTTTGTCAAATAAAATCTCTCACAAGTAGAATTATTAAACACAAAGCATTACTCAAACAGTCAAGATTCGAAGAGGATTTTAATCTGTAGCGATCTGAAAATCCCCCTGAGAGGCTGTTGAGTGGATTGAGGTTTAAACTGTAAAAAGAAACTGTAACAAACACAGAAACTGATTTGTAAAAGGTTGTTTTAAACAGTGTTAAAACAATGGCTTTATATTGCAACTGTGTTACGTATATTGAAATCAGCAGGGTATGTCCAGGAGCCAGGTAATCTAAAAAGTTACTATTGCAACTTTCATACAAAAAACACTGTACCTGGTCTGAGTGATGTCATCAGCCAGTTATTGTTGGGAGTTACTGTAAAATAGTTGACTAATGCTCTATGCAGACAAAAAAAGTGTTTAAATTATAGGCCTTCTGAAAAGATGTTGGTCCTTCAAGTTGTGTATATTAGTATTTTGTATAGAGTACAGCTAGGAAGATTTCTGTTCATTTATCTCATGATCCTAGGTAACAATCGTAATATTCTATTTGGACTTCAAGGAGCAACAGGAATCTGAACAAGTAGATAACAGGTTAAAGAGAAATTAAATAAAATACATGTAATCTCTTTTCCAAAAATACAGGGAGTGCAGAATTATTAGGCAAGTTGTATTTTTGAGGATTAATTTTATTATTGAACAACAACCATGTTCTCAATGAACCCAAAAAACTCATTAATATCAAAGCTGAATATTTTTGGAAGTAGTTTTTAGTTTGTTTTTAGTTTTAGCTATTTTAGGGGTATATCTGTGTGTGCAGGTGACTATTACTGTGCATTATTATTAGGCAACTTAACAAAAAACAAATATATACCCATTTCAATTATTTATTTTTACCAGTGAAACCAATATAACATCTCAACATTCACAAATATACATTTCTGACATTCAAAAACAAAACAAAAACAAATCAGTGACCAATATAGTCACCTTTCTTTGCAAGGACACTCAAAAGCCTGCCATCCATGGATTCTGTCAGTGTTTTGATCTGTTCACCATCAACATTGCGTGCAGCAGCAACCACAGCCTCCCAGACACTGTTCAGAGAGGTGTACTGTTTTCCCTCCTTGTAAATCTCACATTTGATGATGGACCACAGGTTCTCAATGGGGTTCAGATCAGGTGAACAAGGAGGCCATGTCATTAGATTTTCTTCTTTTATACCCTTTCTTGCCAGCCACGCTGTGGAGTACTTGGGCACGTGTGATGGAGCATTGTCCTGCATGAAAATCATGTTTTTCTTGAAGGATGCAGACTTCTTCCTGTACCACTGCTTGAAGAAGGTGTCTTCCAGGAACTGGGAGTTGAGCTTGACTCCATCCTCAACCCGAAAAGGCCCCACAAGCTCATCTTTGATGATACCAGCCCAAACCAGTACTCCACCTTGCTGGCGTCTGAGTCGGACTGGAGCTCTCTGCCCTTTACCAATCCAGCCACGGGCCCATCCATCTGGCCCATCAAGACTCACTCTCATTTCATCAGTCCATAAAACCTTAGAAAAATCAGTCTTGAGATATTTCTTGGCCCAGTCTTGACGTTTCAGCTTGTGTGTCTTGTTCAGTGGTGGTCGTCTTTCAGCCTTTCTTACCTTGGCCATGTCTCTGAGTATTGCACACCCTGTGCTTTTGGGCACTCCAGTGATGTTGCAGCTCTGAAATATGGCCAAACTGGTGGCAAGTGGCATCGTGGCAGCTGCACGCTTGACTTTTCTCAGTTCATGGGCAGTTATTTTGCACCTTGGTTTTTCCACACGCTTCTTGCGACCCTGTTGACTATTTTGAATGAAACGCTTGATTGTTCGATGATCACGCTTCAGAGGCTTTGCAATTTTAAGAGTGCTGCATCCCTCTGCAAGATATCTCACTATTTTTGACTTTTCTGAGCCTGTCAAGTCCTTCTTTTGACCCATTTTGCCAAAGGAAAGGAAGTTGCCTAATAATTATGCACACCTGATATAGGGTGTTGATGTCATTATACCACACCCCTTCTCATTACAGAGATGCACATCACCTAATATGCTTAATTGGTAGTAGGCTTTCGAGCCTATACAGCTTGGAGTAAGACAACATGCATAAAGAGGATGATGTGGTCAAAATACTCATTTGCCTAATAATTCGGCACTCCCTGTATATTCTGTGGAACCCTGGGTTATATTTTTCTGACATGAGAAATTTACCCCAAAAGACTGAAAGCTTTGTGGTGCCAGTGAGACGCTTCTCTTCTAAGAGAGATTCGGAGGTCCTGGAGCCTGTGTAGAATCCTATGAGAAATTGCGGACCCTGGAGTGCAGTTTTGCACTTCTGGGGAATGCTTGTTAGTTACATTCAGAGACGTTTTGGGGCCCTAAGTATTCTTCAGTATTTTGAGAGCCCAAAAAGGTTCTATGGTTAAAATGAGTCAGACAAACACTGGTACGTTGGCATATATGTGTGTCCTCTGCATGAGACCGAAACGTTATAGGCTTATTCCATCAATGTAAGATTTACCACTTTATTTACCTATCAATATCCTGCCGTGTCTTCCTTCATCAGTAGTGGTAAGGTAACCTATGTATACCATATATCTATCTGTGTCTGTCTATACACATACCTTCCTACCTCTTTGCATGTGAGTCACCACAACTCAGTGATTGTGTTACCTTATGACATTTCTATCACTGATGAAATTTGTTGCCTGCAGGATATATTGTGCATTACAGTGACACGTGGGATTTACAGGAGCTTTTTAAAAGCCTGACATGTCACCATGAGGTGTTGTTCTGCGTTGAATGTGTTTACACAGGGGCCCTCATAATATGATGCAGCAGAGAGGCACTTGTTACTCTGTGGATTTTTTATGTGTTGTCCCCAGCTTTGCAGGGATTCTCATTAATATTCATTATAGATATGAACACTGTCTGAAAAGAACACATTTTTGATAAAATTATTGAAAATTTCAGTAGACATGAACCTTACCTTAGATTACTGCAATGTAATTTCATACTTTCATACTTTCTTGTCTCAAATATCAAAATAAGTGGTCGACATGCATCATGCACCTATCACTTTCATAGAGCAGGTATGGGACTCATTAAAACAATTATGCTGTAACAGCAATCAGATGGAAGCCGTAAGTCATCAGCACTTGTTACTTGTGCTGAACCAGGAAGTGATTCCCAGGTTAGGCACCTTGCAGCTCAGGCTGTTGATTCCTATCTGGCTGTTGATTGCTTGTTGCTAAGAGATGTAAGCGTTGTGGCGCCTTCTCTTATCAGACTCCATCACCTTGTCCTACTTTCACAAGATTACAGCAGTGTTTATCAGTGCTTGGGCTTAACCACTTCATGAATGCCAGGCCTTACAAGTCACTGGTGAAGAATAAGATGCAGATCTGGGTCTGGCACAAGGAGTTAATGTCCATGAAATGTTTATTTTTTGTAGTGTCCTCATAACTCTACTGGCATCAAGATAGTTTTGCTCTGTACACAATGTGTCTGAATTACATTTTTATAGCATTTTTTTACTTTGATAACAACAATACCTTAATGTTACTTGTTCTGTGTCATTAATCTTGTGAAACAGACACATAAGTGTGCTGATATAAAAGTCTGAGAGGTTGGGAACTGTGCTCCAAAGTGGAGACAACAGGAATTAATATTAAGCTATATATACAAATCTGGCACAGTGCGCAACCATAGAAAATACTTATCACTGGCAATTCAATGTACCTAGGAGGTTATGTATTATCATAGTAAACTATTTTATATGATGAGCAGTTAATCAATGTACTGAAAATGATAGCAGGGTGTCCAGCACAAATGTATACTTTGTCATTTGTACCCATGACCCCAAAGAAAAAAATGGAAAATGAACATAGGAAACAGAGGCCAAAATACTAAAGGGAGAAGTGTCATATCATTCTTGGAGAGCCCTTTCATTCCCCCCTTATTCTATTTGTTATATGTACCAAGATTTAACATCTTTAAGAGTTCTCCAACACATTATTGTGTAGTCTATATGGTTCAGAAGGTTTATAAATGATAGAAACAAAGTTTAAAAGCAAACTACCAGGACCACACATTTTCAAATTCATTTATTTTTTAAGAGTTTAGTTTGAAAGTGCTTAATTGTGATATACACAACTCTTAACACCTTTTGACATGTTTAAACCTGTCGGGAGGTCATATATCACCTTCATACTGATAAATGTTCTTGTTGGACCTTCTAGTGGGAGTTAAATGAGCAGATACTTTGAATTGTAATTTTTACAGAGCCTAATATGGTTCTGGTAAATCAGCACCATGTGACCTTACCCTATCTCTACCTCAAAATGTCATCACTGTGTCTTTTGGAGAATCCAACTTTTACCTAAAATATATGCTCTGCCGCCTTCAGGCAGTCCTCTTATATAGTTATCCTTGCCTTTAAATAGCCTGAATATGCATTCCTTCCAAACTCATTGTTAGACATTCAGTCTGTATGTAGGCATATATATATATATATATATATATATATATATATATATATATATATATATATATATATATATATATATATATATATATATATATATAGTGTACTTTTTCAAATGTAATATTTAAACAAGTAGAGTCTTGCTTATCTTTTTTTCTTCAAGTGAAAAGGATATAGTCCGAGCTCTTGTTACCACTATATGCCTTCTGTGATCATTATATATCCCTTTTCTGAGAACCAACTAAACATGTACCGGTTCAGTGGTTTCCAGTATGATTACAGCATATAATTCTTATTTTTATTTCTTTAAACTGTGAAAATCAAATGTTGCCTTTTCTCCACATTAGTTTGAGAATGGTAATGCTAATGTCAAGAGTCTAACAGGTGGTACTGCCATAATTATTTCACCTATTTTCTAGGGGTGGAAAACCTGTCAGACTGGGCTCCTAAAAATTGTACAGCTGGCTGTTAGATATTTTTTCCAAAGTGTAATGCATCTATATGAAGAGCTTCCTTCAAGGCTGAGAAAAGCAGCCTATCAGGCTACTAAAATCTCTCCCTGGCTCCTACATTTCAGAAAATTGACATTCGGTCCAGTGTCACACAACGTATTACTCAACTTTTTAATGGAAGAATAAATAAATAATGAGCTGTATCACTTTTCTTTGTGTATTTAAATCACTCTCACATTCAATGGAAATATGTCCCATTGCTCCAGTCTGTATTCCACATAGAATACACCCTGGGAGTTCATGTAACAGGTGCTGTGGTATTTGTTCCATCAAGATTATGTTAATTCAAGGTTATACTAGAGTGTAAAGCTGGGCCCAGCTGTAGTCTTCAAGGCCCCTTCACATCCATGATTTGAGCATATCCCTTTTTCTATAATGGGGGGTAAATTATATTTTCAGTGACTATGTTACAGTTTGTCAGAGAAGCTGTTTACTTTGTTCACTTTATTTGAAATTCTTGCTTTTTAACTAAACATAAATCACTGAAGAACCCCCTTGTCCACATGGTGTTTGTTTAAAATTTAAAATAAAATAAATGATGCCATCTTACATGTGGTAGTTTATCAAAATAATATTTTGCAGACTAAATCACTTATAAAGGTTTTATATATAAAAAATGTGTAAGTATATATGTACCTTATGACTCAATGACACTGTGTGTTGTATCACCAGTCAGTAGTCTTGTGATGTCTATGTTCTTGAAGACTTAAGCACAAATTTGGACTCTTGGGGCCCTATTCTAATGCCCAGTTCATAAATGTATTTCTTAAAACTGCTCTTAATATTGTCATGTATTCTATTAACTAGTCTCAATACAATTATGAGTTCCCCACCCACTATCACTACGGGCCAGCCAAAGATCATATGATCGCGCCCCTGAAATCCTACTTAAAAAGACAGGGTTTACGAGTTCAGGCTTAAGGAAGTAAATTGCGGGCTTGAGTCAATAGAATACCTAAAAAAATAAAACACCTGCAGCCAAAAGTGCGGATTTGAGGCATTTACAGATTTCTAATAGAATAGGGTCCTTGGTTTCTGCTGGGATAGTTCAAACATAAAAAATGCCATAAGATGTTTAGTAGAGTATGTACTGAAGAAAAAACATGGATACAGTTATCTCCAGCTGACCGATTTTCATATGTGCATGCGTGGTTTATTTTATGTAAATTGGTATGGATATGTAGCACAGTGTGTTGATGTAATATTTGGATTATTTTACCACTACAGCAGACCGGTTTAGTGAGAAATGTCTTTTAAGATAGAAAGCAAAAAAGCATCTTACAAAGTGTCTATTTCTAAGTGGACATTATGCAAATTATTGGAGAAAAGATGGTAGCTAGCACAAGGTCTAAGTCTGCTGTGGCTATGATACAGTGTTCCAGTTTGCATTAATATATCAATATTGCATTGATATTGCATTATATACTATAAGAAGCTAATGTTATATTGTAGAAATTAGTACAGTGTATAATATAATACCAGTATATTTAACATTTTCACACCATATATTTTTTTATTACTAAAATGTACTTTATTAATAATAATTAACATATGCAGTCATTTCCTCTTTTGCGTTTTACAGAATTCCATGTGAGTATTTGACTATAATTTTATATGGAAGGCAAGCATACCATGATCATACTGTGATAGTGTACAAAAATAAGTTTATTCCGCATTGTAAAATCTTGTAAGCAGAGATACCATCTTAAATATTATCATATTATACTGCAGAGAATTCTGGAATTTATAGCTGAGATACAGCAATTGGACTGTTCTACTCAGCACTATGTTGTTTATAGTATTTATGTAGGCCTAAAGATCTTGAATTGAACTGTTTCCTTGTATTATATGAACCTGATAATCAAACTGATTGGCATATCATAAGCATAGGTTTCATACTTAGGATTGTACCCTGTTGAATGCCCGCACAAGTCATGTGTGAGCTCTTCTTTGCTGCACTGATCACACATTCAGGTGGGCAGGATGTGTGAATGCAGCTGGCAGATGAACTCACCCACAATATGAATTCCCAGTCTGCTCTAATTGCTCTAGGCAACAACTGACAAGGCTGAGTGGTCATTGGTTTCCTATTACTGGCGATGATAGGGCCCGAGGATTCCTGGCGTCACAGATCCTTAAAGACTATCCCTGCATGAGCGGATACAGCCAGTGCTGGAGGGTCCTTGTTGGTACAGAGATGAAATCAATATGCTTTAGAGTCCTTGACCTGAACCTGTAATTACCTGGATGGCATAAAGGCAGCTTGTGCTGTTACAGATAGTGCCTGCTTTCAGACCTGAGGTATATGGGACTGATCTGTTAGGGAAGGATATTGCCCTTTTTGTGTTCCTTATAGCAGTCAGCAGAGGAATAATAGACACAGAAGAGCTTATTCCTATGGGAACACATTTCTTCTCCTTGTCCTGTCCCGCAATATCAGATCGTAGGTTTAATTGTGTATAGCTGTGACCAAAAGAAATAAAACTATAGTCCTTCTATGAGCAGTTTAACAATACTGCAGCTAGGTCTAATGTTGAGACGATGTGATTAGATATTAGGAGTTAAAAACAATCAAATAATCCCCTATATTTCACTGATCAAACTGTACTCTTGCACATTTAATGTTACTGTTGTTTTATTTAAATATTTGTGTTGTTATTTTACACAGTATCTGCTATAATAACTAATTTTTCAATCCTTTATCAAGCCTTCCCTCTGTAGGATTTTAACATTAAAAGTAGCAGACCCAAAGCATAAGGAGTTTGATTATGGATTAAAGGGGCACTGTAGTTATTGACAACACTGTGTGTTATAGAAGTTGCTTTCTAGATCTCCTCCCATCTGTACAATCCAATCATCAGTAGCCTAAATGGTGGTTACCACTGCAGCAAACTTCGTAATTAAAGTAAATTCTGTATTAAAGGTTGTATTCATTTTTTTTTACTTCTTAAAACATTTTGTAAATACAGGTCCTTTAAAACAGTCCTGAAAAGGAGTAACGTTATACTTCATTAGGTGCCGAAGGGCAACTCACTGTTACTATTATCAGTCTTGGACTATATTCACTAAGATTATTATTATCTTTTATTTGTAACACACCAACATATTCTGCAGCGCTATACAGGGGTTAAGTACATGGCAAAAACAAAATGAACAATTTGCAGAGTGGAGGGCCCTGTTTTTGAGCTTAAAATCAAACATACATAGTGCTTGTTTCCAAAGCACCAACATACGATTGAAAACTCACAAACTTACAATCTAAAGGATGTGTGTTTTCTCACTAGTGAGTTGACTTCTCTTTGAGTTCTATGTTATTCTGTGGAGCTGCTATTTCAAGTTTAGATAATGTCACAATAGTCTCCATAGGATATATATAGGGATTGAATAGGTTTAACTGTACTAATGAGATGCCTCTCATGTTAGTCCAGTAATGAAGAAATGGTAATGTTTCATTCATAAATATACCATGACTATGCAGTGTGTTGGAGTGAAATATTGTGTATTATGACTTTACAATATATGGAATGCTCCTTTGTCCGTGTTATACCTGTATGGCAGTTATTGTATAAATTAATATAAATATCTGTATTCCCTAAAATGTCCCCATTAACAATATCCACTACTTCTTGATCCATTGTTACAGAACAAACATGACACAGTTGGCTTGTACTGGCACTTCTCATCCATATATTATCATCTGTTCAAAATTACTGGCACTCACTGGCATCGTATTATGCTATAAATTTTTGTCTGAAACAAAATCATAATAGTGGAATTTAGTTTATTTTCACAAAAAGCCTTCTGCTATTTTTCAAGTAACCAGTAGCTAAAGACGGCAGGTGCACTGCCAAGCAGCAACCAGTGCCAGCAGCTCTTGAAATATGCCACCATGTGCCTGAATATCATAAAAAACAGTCTATAATGTACTGTGTGTAAGAGTGAGCCAATAAGCAGGTGTGCCTTGTTTGGCACCTGGGGCAAGCACAGCTTTCTTAACCTTCATAAACATAAAGTTCTCAGTGTAATAACTTTTTAATGGGCAAATTAGGATGCCACAGAAAAGCAACATAACGAACAGTTCCTGTTGTACTATGCTGTAATAATCTTTTGTTTTAAATTTTTGGCTTGGCTTATTTTAGTCTTATTTTTTAAAAAGAAGAAGACATTACTTTATTGACTAAGAGTATTTTAAATAATTTCCATGTTGATGCTTAGAGAGCAACTGATTCTTGCCGTGCACATTGTGAACTTTGAGTATGAGTTATTGTAGAAAGCATTATAAAACTGCTGCTATTTAATATTGCCAGATTATTTCTGCCAGATTAGTTATTTCTTTATTCAATATATTCTTATACATTCGTTTGTTGGAGAAGAACATTGACTTCATTAGTGTTTTTCCATGATTGTAGACAGTTCAGGGCCTATTACCCAGTGAAAGTATAAATCTCATATATTGTGAATTATTTTCCCCTAGTTATTAGCTGATTGTTTAGCATTGCCCACGCTTTGCTGTTTGACACAGAGGCATAACTGGTTGCATGTGCACTACTCCTTAAAGTAGATTTAAAGGCTGTGGAATATTGGATTCCTTGCCCCTTTAATTGAATAGATAAATCATACTAACCAAATCCAGATCAAGACGTCCTTCCATATTTGATACATAGGCGTTTGCTAGCTGACTTACCATCAGCCATTGTGCATTTATGTTTACCAAGGCCATTTTAGAGGTGTAAACAGGCAGGTACAGCCCAGAGTTTAAGACAGTTGGATTTATGACTGGATTCCATAGACAAGCTGGTTTGATTTGTTTCATTGTAATTGTTTATTTGCTGATGTTCCTGATTTGTTTTTTAAATTTTAAGAGTAGACATCAGACTCACAATTATAAGATTGATAATAGTGTTAATTGGATAGAAATTAATTGTTTGAGTAGACAAAGTCAATATTGCTACCTGGAAGCAGACCGTAGAAGAAAAGGGCTTTGGCACGGACATAAGATAACAAAAAATATCTTATTCTATTTGTATGTAAGTGTGTTTATTCATGTGTATTTGACTGTGTATGTATATATTTGGGTGTATGTGCCCAAATGCATGCCATGCACACATGGATAGATAACCTTTTACCCCAAGAAAAGGATTAAAAGATACAGAGAACAAAGCACCAACAATTCTTAACTTGTGTAAACACATCATTTGAAATATCTCCTCAGTATTGCCTATAGCATAAGAAAGTGTTGCATTAGATGAAAGGCTTCTCAATGAAATATTTGTCAAATAAAAGTAGATTTTACTGAGCATCACAATGTATTTCACTTCTACATCATTTACTATTAAAAAAAGTAATAAACATTTTTTGTAATTTTTTTTTATTTACCTTCTCATTTTAAACGTCTTCAATGGAGAATTTGAAGTTAGGTGTCTTATTTTAACATTACAGTGCACTGCCGCTGTCAAGAGCTTGCTATTAATTCAGTACAACAATAGTGCAATATTTGTATAAATAAAAACTAAATCATAAAATTGGATAACTCTATTCAGGTCCCAGTAGTATTAATAGGGTTAATTACCTGTGATAACACATAATTTCATTCTTAGTAGCAGATTGTCAAATCAGCAGCTGGAACAAAAGTACAAACTAAGTTCTTGCTTCATGTCACACATATAATGGTCGTTTCTCATGCTATTAAGTGCTTTTGAACACTACCTAGAGAAAGTGTTGATTCTAATTAGTTCTGACACTTCAGACTTGCATCGCAGAGCTGCACATAGCGTTAGGGTTTCCCTTGGGTGCCCTGGAATACAATATTTACTCGACAGAAGATTTAAGAGCTGCTAATCACTGTGTGGAATGTTATAGAACAGTGAGTCCCAATGTTACTGAAAATAAATGTGCCGCAATTATTAGGATCCTTATTGTCTGCTTAGCGGATCACTACGCTAGGTAAAAAAAATTAAAACACGTATGGAAGCTTTGCAAAAAATATGTTTGACTGCCCATATTTCACACAGAGTAAATAAAATGTTTATATTAGAAGCAAAGGAAGATATATTGCCAGTCATAATATATTGGATTTTCTTTTCACAGTTGTGTGCCCAATTTATAAATGTAAATGTTCTCAAATGCTGACTTAATTTGTATTATTTTCAGCTCCAAAACCAAAAAAATGAAAATGATTTTCTGGCTATTTACATGTTTCCGTTAATTCAGTTTTCAGTTATGGAAGTTGTCCTAGCAGTACCGAAAAGGTAATTAAAACGTTTTTCTACAAATTTAAAGTGGTTAACAGGTATTCAAAAAAAATTAGAGGTTTATATATTACTATGCTATATATTTCATAGAATTTCTTAAAATGACACTGAAAAGGCCATATTTGCACTTGTCTACATGTAGGCTATTATTGCTTTAATGTTTCAAGCTTTAATTATATGTGCAAATATTGCAGGGCAGTTCCATTATTGTATATTGCTACCTCTAATCATTGGTTAGCAGACTTACACAGACATTTTAATGACATGGCATACTCCATGCATGTTCTTCATTGGGACAATGACTGTCCTTATTTGCCAGGGGAATTAAATGTATGATACTTCCATCTACTATGTCACATGTTTGTATTTTTTATTTATTTTTTATAATTCTGAGTAATTGTCCCAAGGCAACTTCTTTTTCATTAGACCTCCTCGAAATCACAGAGAGAAATTCCACAGGAAAAGTGTCTGAAGGTCACATTCTGCATTTTAAGTACTGTTATGACATATTCCATACATCTCCCCAGCATTGTATATACATGTATATATGTCTGTTTACAGATGCTTGAACACATTGCCTAAGATGTCACGGAGAGAAAAAAAATGTTGCTGTAAGATATTTTTCTAACAACAGACAACACATTCTTACAGTAAGGATGCTAGGCACAGCTGCCTATTTTGATAATATTGTGCCACATACATATCCCGGTGGAATCCTAAGTGCGTCAAGATTCATCCTGAAGCCGAAACGCGTTAAGATATCAAATCAATGTTTTAAAAACAGGGAAAAGAGGATAAAGCACTTATAATATATTGGGTATAATGTAACAAAAGAAAAGTGGAAATAATTATAAATATATGGGGAACCCACAATAGTACCAGATGTAGTCTGTAGTCTGTTCATCACTCGATAATGCAACACATCTCTTGGTTTTAATTATTGTGTTTAATAAAGGTGACAACTCTTGTTAGTCATTTTCTATCATATTCCGCATATTTTTTTTAAATGGCTGCATGGTTTATAGTCTCTAGATGTTATGTTTTAATGCTAACTAGAGCTGACAGTTCAGTGATGTGGAAGACCATTATCTCACCTTTGTGCATTTAAACGACAGTCACTTGCCTTTCCCTGTTTCATAATACATTGGCTGCGTTTCAGCTGAGGAACTTTTTAACACCTATTGGAGACTTTAAATAACTAGATATGCCACAGTGATGATGGGTCGTTTAAATATGCATGAGGTTAAAACAAAAATAACCAGTTTTTCTGTGCCACTTGCCTTGAAAGTGCTTATCTGAAAGCTAAAAACATGCAACCTGGGTCAACAGTGGACACATTCTGAGATGTTCATCTTAGCTCCTGCTGTTCTTTATGTATTTGTTATATATTCTGTTTGACAGCTAATGTAGAATGGAAGTAAATACAAAGATTTGCCATGCTAGACAGAACATCATTATCTTTTTCTAGTGAATAGATCCTTATTTAAAAGGCAGATTTAGTTTTTTCTTGGAATGGATATGCCTAATAGTTATATAGCCCTATTAATTTCGAGGACCGTAGGTCCAACGTGAAGCTCGCAACGGCTGCTCAATAGAAATTTGACTGAGTTACGTTGCTATTAAATTAGAATGGGCTGCGAGATACGGGCTTTAGACGCAAACCTTAGCTCGTTCTTTGACCGTTGGATTTGCGGCCTTGCGGACGATCAATTAGTGTAGACCGTAGTTACAGGATTAGACTTAGCCAATGGAAAAAGAGATGGTTATCATTACGTCACTGAAAAGAGGGAGGTTAGATTTCGAAGTCCTACGGGCTTCAATTACAAGTTGCGATCGGACCCACATTCCACAATAATGCAATATTATTAATAAAGCCGTAAATATGATATTCTATCACATGCGAGTTACAGTATATGTATTAACACATTGATTGCCGGCATCGATATAACACGGAAATTAAACATAAAAATAAAGTATTTTTGGGGCAGATTTGCGGGCTTGAGAATTTTGTGCTATTGATTCTAAGACCTAACATCACTTTTTATTTGCATTTACGGGGCTACGTATTGGCCTTTACCCCTCTTGCGCGTCCTCTCCAGCACACGTTGGGCTTTGGGCTCCATTTGCCTGTTACAGGCTAGCTCACAGGTGACTTGGTGGCAATTTAATAGTATAATTGGAATTGTAGTGGTTCCAGGCTTGACACATCAAAAGATTTGAGGGCCGCAAAGTTTTAAATTAACGACCCGTAGGCATTTTTCGTTCGTTCTGCGGCTTACCACGCAATTCCTCTGTGGGGGCTGTTTACTGTGCTAATTTAATAACCGTAAGTCCTACTTTCAACGTTACAGGCTACGTTTTAACACATAGCCCAAATTATTTAATGAGAAAACAGTAAAGGACCTAGTTCTTACCGAAACAAAATGTACACATATAAATATAATTCAAACTAGCGAATTGCCCGTAAAAAAATTACGGCAATGAAATTGTAAGTGAGCTAATGCTGTTTGGTGTATAATAATCAAATAAATAATACATTAATAAATGAATATACTTTACCTATTTTGAAGCATTGTGTTGAAGAGCTGACAATCTGTTTTGATGTTGCTGCAGCATTAGTGGTGTGGAGCTGCTGTGTAAGCGTGCTGAATGTGTGCAGTGTAATAGTGTGCGTGTGCGAGCCCAAACCGTTAGTGTAGCTGTGTACTTCTGCATTGTTCTAAAATGGCGGCTAATGTGTGGTATGCGTCTGTAGCGGAATATCCGTATGTTTTTTGTGGTGTTTTGCGTGTTTCTGGTGGTGTTTTGCGTGTTTAGAGTGCTGTAGCCTCGTTTTCGTTTTGTTCGGCGGCCATTTTTTCTCTCGCTTAGAGAATTTTGTAGTGTCTAAATTTATTTTGAGTTAAATTAAGGTGTAACTTTATGTTTTGAGGTCCTGGATGCCCCCTCTTGCTGTAGGTAAGCTTTTTATGTATGTGTTGTGTGTATTTATTGTGTTTTTCATTTCTTCATGTCTGCGGGTTGCGGCCGTTTTTTGCGAGGTCGTAATGGGTGGTAACGTGTCTCGTATGTTTGCTTTACGACATAAAGTTTGCGAGGGTCACAGTTGCTGGCAAGGAGCGCCTTCGGCGCTCCATGCCAGCAACTGCGGCTCTCGCTTTGCGAGCCCGCAAGCGTTAGCAACAACTCGTATGCTCACAACTATATATGTGATTGGTAGTTAAACTCTCATTATTAGTTTATCTTGTGTGTTCAATTATTTTTCATAGTTGTGGAGGGGAGGTTGATCACATATATAGTTCTCAGTGTTGGTGGCGTTTGCGATCTTGGTCACGCTTTTGCGTCTCTCGCAAAGCGAGGGAGCCGTTGACGCACGCATGACTTAGGCTCTGGGGCTTACCAACACCCTGGTGTTACCAACACCCGACGGGGGCAGCAATGGGCTCGCACCACCCTGCAGTACCTGGTTCCTGCCAGTAGCGAACATGTACCTGGATGTAACCCTGCCAGCAGCGCCGCATTCTCTCTTCTCCTCTGCGCCTCCCATTCTCTGCCCGGAACTACTTTCTGGATCGAGACGCGCATTGCGCATTCAAGATGTGCATGTGCAGCTTTATCCAGAAAGTAGTTCCGGCTGGAGGACGGGAGCCGCTGAGGAGGTGAGCGAGGCCCTCTGGCAGGATTCCATCCAGGTACGACACACAGGGGAGGGAGAGGAGGTGGGAAACGAGACAAGGGAGGGAGAGCAGGGGGGAAACGAGACAAGGGACGGAGAGGAGGGGGGGAAACGAGACAAGGGAGGGAGAGGAGGGGGGGAAACGAGAAACAAGGCAGGGAGGGGGGAAGGAGACACTAGGGGGAAAGGGAGTGGGGAAAAGGAGACATGAGGGGGGAAAGGGAGAGTGAGAGGAGACATGGGGGGAAAGGAGGAACAGGAGAGGGAGAGAGGGGGAAAGGAGATACAGGGGAGGGAGAGGGGGAAATGAGATACAGGGGAGGGAGAGGGGGAAAATGAGAAACAGGCGAGGGAGAGGGGGAAAGGAGGCACAGGTGAGGGGTAAAGGAGACTGGGGGGAGGGAGAGGTGAGGAAAACATATTCCCATCATTTTTGACGGGCAATTTCCTAGTAAACTATAATAGCTCGTCTAATGGATAGATCTATACAGGTAAATCAGAATAATGATAAAGTCTTACAATACAAGAGCATTAAGGTCATTCTTCAAATCTACCTGTATAGATTTTCAAACTGGACACATTTTTGTGTTTTATCACCCCTGCATTAATAGATAATCACATAAGATAAAAGTAAGAGGGTGGGAGGACTTTCTTGTATTTCTTACTTAAAATGCAAATATTATGTACAATTGCCTAACACTTCCACACAAAAATTATAACAACAACCAGCTTTAATTATATTTGCTTATATGAATTTCCACATTATCTTGAACCTTTTTAAATTTAATTAAAACAGTTTTCTACAAATGTAAAGTTTCAAATGTAAAGAATTTTCTAAATTAGAGGTTTATATATTTAAAAAGACTCAAGGCTTCTTTGATTGACTAGATTTGTTAATTGGCAGAATGTTTTTAGAAACAAAGAAAAGAAAAAAAATAATAATTCATTGACTATTATAGTGGAGTTTTTTTTATGGGGGCAGCCATTACATTGTCTGGACTGCTTTCTTTCTAATTGGCAGCCTTGAAACCCAATATAATTTCTGGTAGTCCTATTGAAAACACTGACAATTTGAACTGCCATATTTCAATTGAAACACTTGTATTCAAGATCCACTCCCTCCTGTAGACACAGCTAAACAGAAAAATCGGGGCCCTGCTGCATATAGCATTATTGTAGCTTATTCATTTTAGTTTTATAATCAATTTATAGTTTTTATGTTTTAATTAAAAACATTTTTTGACTATTATCCATTATAGTTCTGCAAAGCAGAATGTTATAAATATGTGACTTTAGAAGCCCTTTAAAGCAATGGTTCTCAAAATTAAGGTCCTAAAAGCGGTGCTGATCCCTGAGACCTTATCTGCCAGTCCTCAGTGATGAGGAGAGCCTAACTCTTTATAATACAATCAGTCACAGTTATACACAGATTATAGAGGAATTTAAAAGCAGTTAAACTGTACTCTATTCAAAGCTAGATGAAAATAAGTTGTATAAAGTATCCCTGTGTTAATCATAAACAATCTCACAGCCTTACCCCACGAGCACTGAAAAGGTGGCCAACAGGTCCCCAGACCAAGAAAAGTTTAAAACAACTGCTTTAAAGGACCACTGCAGTTCAAGAAAAAAAAACTTGTCAAGTATAGCAAGGTAACAATAGTGGCAGCTGTATAAACCATTAACATAGTTTTTTGGAGGAAAATCTGAATTTTTGAAGACTGTTTATGACCATTTATGTGTCCATTTTTTTTACATGACATCCTGAGAAATGGATGATGTGTTTGTGTTTTGTAGTTATCAGTGGAGGGAGGGGTTTGACAGGTTTTTGTTTTATAATTGGATACAATTTAAATTGACACCACACCCATTCCCCTCACTGATCTAGAAGAAGGATGTTGCATCAGACGATACAGCCACAACTCTCTAGAAATGTAAACACCCCTCTCACACAACTTCCACCAATGTATAATGCAAAGGCATAATGTATTGTATTTTCTAATTAAAAACTGTATGGCTTTTTTCCTACGTAATTATGTTCTTTGTCAGACTATTTTTTCAGTTAAGTTATGTTTTCAAACATATTTTTTAAGCATTATGCAGCGGTCCTTTAATATCCTTGAATACTTGTTTGGCTCCATATTGCATCATTATAAGCTAATACTGCCTATCGAAAATGACCCATTAGCTTATGTTTTTTTATTTTTTTGACCTTTTACATGTTTGAGATCTCCATAAAAACAGCCATAAAAGTTAAAACACATGTTTTTTAAGCAAGCTTGTTGACTTTTACCTTATCTCTTTCTGTGTGCATTAGATGTTGTATTTTTAAGAAGCTCCTAATATACACATAATTGTTTCTACGAAATCTACTTCAGTGAGAGAAGTAGTAGTTAAATGACCACTGTGGTCCAATTTTTTTCAATGTTATTTTTTTGTGTAACTAAACATAATTTTTTGGAAAGCAAAAAAACATTAAACACTATAAACACAACCTTTACATTTTGAAGCTTTTATATCCAATTGTTCTGTACTGTGGGGCTCCATTTTGTCTCTCCCTGCTGTTGCTTCATACTTCTCTGGTTGGTGTGTCCTTGTAAAGTAATCAGTATTCCTTTATTCCTGCTGAGAGCATTGTCACATTTATCTGCCACCTTCCCATTGTGGAGACTGACACTCCCTGTGCATTCAGAGTCTACTCCCGTTTGCTGAAGCTAATATGTTAGATGCCAGCATAATTGTATATAAAATTAGATGCTGTGTTTTTGTTTGTACTTTTGAAAAATATGTTGCATATTTTTATGTGTTGTTTTTCTAATAAAAGTGTTATAATATAACCACAGGAAAAAAATTGCTGAAACTCTGTTTAAATTTGCGTTCAACCTCAGTGCCTGACACCCTGGCTGTCCCCCCGTGCTGTGTGTGATGTTTTTTTTTGTATATTATTTTTCTTTTTTTGTGTTTTTCGATTTGCGCAGTTCGGCTATTAACTTTGTATTTTTTTGACCTCATATTTTTTGTTTCTAAGTCCTGCGTCTCATAATTTTTTTTTCTTAGTCCCGCGTTCCTCAACTGCTTGCAACCTAAGTCGCATGTTTCTCAATGCCTCAACGGCTCGGCCGGCGTTCATTTTGTCTAAGTGCCGCGTCTTTTAATGCTTTAACTGCTCTCCTCGACTCTTGGCCTAAGTGCTGCGAGTTTTAATGCTTCAACTGCTCACCTCGCTATGCGAGGCTCGCAGCTGATGAGTGCAACAGCGCAAAGCGTGACGACGCCTCACATTTTGACAATTATAATTTGTGATTGTATCTCACAAGGTTTTAAGCAGTGGGACTTAGGCTGATGTACTAACTGTGGCTCAGAATTTGCCTTGGTGTTTTACATATAAGCATAGACCATGATTTAGGATTATTTCTTCTATGCCAATCATATCATAATTGGATCCAGTGAAATTGTATTGTAATGTAAAAAGGGAATATTCTATTGTTCAGTCGTCCAGTCGTGTGCGACTCTCAGTGACCCTATAGACTTCAGCATGCCAAGCACGTCTTGTCTCTGGTTGTGCTTATCCATATGGTTTCTTGGCAAAGATACTGGAGTGGGCATCTCTCTGCTATGACCTACCCATAGATACTGGAGTGGGTACATCTCTGCTATGACCTACCCATCATGGATGACAGTCTCTTCGGAAAGATACTGGAGTGGGTACCTCTCTCCATGACCTTCCCATTTTGAATGCCCCTACATGGTATGGCTCACAGCTTCAGTGAGGTACACAAGCCCCTTCACCACAACAAGGTAGCAATCCAGAAGGCGCATAGTCTTAGAGTCTTATAAAACAATATGTTTCACACTTAAAATGTCCTTCGCTATTAGGAGAAACGCCATTTTACAATACATTTTTATTCTAAACCTATGTACAAAAAGTTCCAGTGCTGTAGTGATAAATAAATAAAACTATGTACATCATTTCCATCTGGTGGTCCAGTGGTTAGGATTTGGTGCTTTCCACACTGCAACCTAGGTTCAATTCCAGTCAGGGAACTAAGAGGTCACACCACCGTGAAGCCATGCAGGGTTGAGCCTGGTCAATACATGGGTGGGAAACCACCTAGGAATGCTGTGGCCCACTGGAGAAAGAACTGGCAACCCACTCCAGGCTCCAGTATCTCTGCCATGAATACCAAGTGGATCAGCATGGTGTGTTGTGGTCCATGAGATCACAGAGAATTGGACACGACTGAGTGACGCAAGCACAAAACACACACAAATTTTCCATGTAGTATTTTCATATGTTGAAGAAATGGAAGATAATTTTTTATTTAACTGCATTGAGAGATTGCACTAAGAATATAAAATCACTGGAGTCTTATCTGCAACCAAGATTAATTTCAGGCAATCGACTAACAAACAGTGTAATGGTCATGTTTCACTAAAGCACAATTGCAAAACCAATGAGATAAATGAGCTCATATCTGCAAAGGGCTAGGTATGCTAGGAAGTTTTGCTATCCAGTGGTTCAGTTGACTCCACGTTTTCCTGTTTCCCAGACACTGTTTTTACAATCTAAATAGATTCAGATCTGAAATACTGATCACAAATTCAGTCCAAGTTCATCTTTGTCCATGCCATTGCTTCAGGATGCAGAATGTAATCAATTAACAACAGGATACTAAATTCCTAGCAATGTTGTATAGCTTATCATTCATTATAACTCATACTCACATTTCTTTTAGTTCATTAATAATGGTCCTAGCTCCAATCCCTCTTCTTTAAGGATAGCTAATTAATAAGATGTTCGACTGTATCTACTGGTACAAGTCTACTGTTGCTCTTCCCTCAACCAATGCTCATCAGTAAATGATGTCTGTTTCAGGCCACCTCTGACATTTATAGCACTGATTGCATTATGACATCACTGCTGACATCATAAAACATTACAGTGCTATGTACAGCTGGTAGCCTAAGAGACAAGCATCAATAGGCACTAGATTAATATAATTAGAGGATGCATACGTCTGAAGCTTGGGTTAGTTCTACAGTATATATATATATATATGAGTGTATTGTAGTGGGTAAATATTAAGTACATATCTGTACACATCATACAGAATGGTGGTAAGACTCCATAATAGTGCATGGTTTATAAAGAATGTAAGTGCCCCTCTGGCAGTCTGCTACCAAATTACTCTATGACTAATCCAAGTACCTTAACATTCAACAGTAGTAGTAGCATTTTTTAAGAATATAAGTCAGTGATGGGACAGTAACAGAGCATTGTGTAGGATGCTGTAGGATTCCTTATATAATATGGATAGAATGTGCGTTCAGCCTAGTTCAGACCACTGCCCAAGTGTACATAGGGAATCCTCATCAGAGCCTATAATATTTATCAAAAGATTTATTGTATGCAACTGACACATCTTATGCATCTATAAGATAACTTTGTTCCCATTATATTTTAATTCTATAAAAGTATGAGGGAATGCTACTTTTGGTAGCACTTTAATAAATTAGTGTTAGTATGTGTTACTGTTTTGTATATTGATTGCCTTCACTTTGGAGTTCACTTTAAATGAAAATGGGGACATTTTTATTATTGGCATATTTTATTTAAATAAATGGGTTGAGACCATAAGATGAACTTTAGACTGAAGTCATATACAGCTGAATAAATGTTTGCATTTGAAGATATTAGTTATTTTCTTTAACTCGACTTCTACATGAAAGAACAAATATGTAGATACATACATTATACAGGCATATCACATATTCTAATTGGCAAAATTTTGAAAAGTCGTCACGTTTTGCGAGGTAAGTGATCAAGGCACTAAAATTTGCAGCACTTGGGTAATGAGCGCAAAGGCGCTCATCGACTGCGAGACTCGCCTAGCGAGGCAAGCCGTTAACTCGGAGCACTTAGTCGATGAGCGAGGAAGGCGCTCATCGCCTGCGAGCTTCGCGTAGTGAGGCGAGCCTTTACGGCACTAAAACTTACAGCCCTTAGGCGATAAAGGCGCTTATTGCCTGCGAGGCGAGCAGTGGAGGCAATGAAACATTCAGGACTTAGCCTGCAAACACTTAGAAGAAACACACAATAAATACAAAAAAAAAAAATCCAACAAAAACATCACACACAACAGACGTCTGGGAGAGAGGTGGAACGCGAATATAAGTTGATTTTGGCGAGTTTCTGCACTCGAAAATCGGTTAAAGGAGAAAAAAAATGGCGGACCAAAAAAAAATGAAAACGAGGCTACACGACCCTGGACCGCGCAAAAAACACCACCACCCGCGTACCACTTTCACACAGGAACCTACGAGGTACAAAATACACTATTACAAAGGACGGCAAATGCTTGCGAACTGCGTAGCACATAGACAAACGACTCTATTTTACAATCCTAACTTGCGACTAACAAAATTACGCATCTAAACTAGCGCTTTACACAAATAAACCAATGGTTTGCCCTCGCGCACTCAGCCTATTTCTAATGCACAGACATGGGACATTCATAACAATATCTCCTCAGGCCAGCAACAGTCCAACTGGACATTATATGGTGCAGGACAATAAAAAGAGATTGTTACCTCTTCAGGCTATTGATTGTTACATATATTAATTAGAAAAAGGTAAACTATATTAATTTATTATTCAATTAATTCATTAATTAGTATTTAAAAAAATATATAGTGAGGAGAGGTTCTCAATGAGCGCCAAAGGCGCGAGGCTCGCAATGAGCATCAAAGGTCCTTACAGTCCAAAAAGCTTTACATTGTGTGGCAAACAACAATTCCATGGCTTCAAATTTTATTGCCGTCATTTTTGATGGGCAAGTTGCTAGTATATTATACCAGGTATTCCTAACCAGTAGACGTGGCAACACCTCTCTGAGTACCTACCCCTGACGATAAGCTTTATAGTAAGAAATCTTTTGTTCAGTGGAAGCT
Source organism: Discoglossus pictus (assembly GCA_027410445.1). Lineage (NCBI taxonomy): Eukaryota > Metazoa > Chordata > Amphibia > Anura > Alytidae > Discoglossus > Discoglossus pictus. Next base: position 236,098,614 of record CM050164.1, on the reverse strand, counting down.
GTTACTCATAGTTATTAGCACTGGTTTGTTTAAATATAGTATTTGAAAAGATTAACAAAATATATAATTTATGAAATGCGGTAGGAAATAGATTAATTAGATATGATACATTTTGATGTATAACACAATGCCAGTTTACACTTATTTCAACATAATATGAATACCTCCTACTTCCTCATTTGGAAATTTTACAGTACAGCAATATGTAACCAGCTTTAAAAATATTTCTGTGTATTATTTACTCCATTTGTATACGTATAGACTTCCACATGCGTTCTGCCATGACAGGTTGTGAGCTGTTGCTGTCATCATGTGGATGTAACAAAGACGGGCTCAACGCCATAATCTGGCTGTTGCTTGTTATAAAACATTTATGTTTCTCATATATATATGCTTGACTAACTCAAGAAATCGGCATGAACATTGTATTATTTATCTGCCTGGGTATCCAAATGTGAATTAATGCATCCCAGTGCAAAACCTTGCCTTAAAAGGGGCAAATTTATTGTCCGTTAAAATTGCATGTGTCTGGAGCCTGACAAATCCACAGAACATAAAAAAATATTGGGGAGAAGGAAACAGATTGGATTCAGAATAAAACAACACCTTGCCTTTTCTTTATAGTTGCACAACTGGGGATTTAGACCCACATTTCCAACATTTGAAGCCATAATGTGCCCATTAAAATAAGTGGGCTCCTTAAGGCTTAAAACACATAGAAAATACATGTGTTATGTTTTACCAAAATGTCCCAATATAACAGTGTAGAAACCTCCCTTTGCCTTCTGTAACCCACAGTAATTACTGCTCTGTTGACTGACAGTCTGAAGTGGCTCAAGAGGATGGTAAGGTGAGATGTTAAAGGTCTTGAAACCACGAAGACATTGTGTTACAATAGACAATGCAACAATTAACTTGTTGTGAGACCTTTTTAACAGAGGCTGAACTCCAACATTTCCCATATCAAAAGTTCTAAAGGGTCACTGTAACCCCAATCCCCTTTCATGCATATTAGATGCAAGATAGAAAATGTCAGACTATGGTGTCTCTTATTAGGATAAATATATACACGAGAAAAAGACACATTGAAAACGTATGCTTTCATAAATGTATGCATTATTAAAGTATTAATGTGACATTGAGCTTAAAATTTATATAATACATATAAAAGAAGACATTTTAATCATTTAAAAACAATTTTTAATTGATTTATAAAAACAATTGCAGGTTGCATCTATTATCCGGCATTGTTCAATCCGGCACGTCCGTTCCGACACCTTTCCAGATTACTGATTTTGCCGGACTGGCGGTGGTTTAATTTTTTTTTAACAAATACTGCAGTTCTATCTATTTAGATAAGGGAGTGATAATGCAGAGAAATAATTTAACTCCGTTATAAAGTGTTCCTTTTAAACAGTGCTTTCAGCATGTTTAATTAAAGCCTTGTCTATTTACAAGAATGGCTTTTTTTAAAGAAAGCAATGAAACTAAACAAATTGTGCTAATTAAAATATTCAGCATTTTTAGTGAAAGTCTCGTCTATTTACAAAGATTGCTTTTTTCTAAAAAGGATTGATACTAAACAACTTGTGCTAATTTTAATATGTCCAGATTAAAATAGGTGCCGGATTATCAGATGCCGGATAATCAATGTTGTACCTGTAGTCATCTATAATTTAGAATTTTTTTAAAAAAAAGTAAATAATTTAGGAGCAATGTACAACTAACAAAACACAGCTATTTAATTTATGTTCACATGACAAGGCTTCCTCCAAAGTTTCTTTCAATAATCTCAGAAAAGAAGAGTAAAACTCTGTGGCTGTTTTTATATTATTTTAATGTTTGCCTTCTCAACTTTGAATTGTTCCTTGTTTGTGAAAACACAGTCCTCTTTTGTCATCTTTAAAGAACCAATGTAATGCCCTAACAAGAGGAGCTAGTTGGTTAGTAATTATGCTTTGATCATTAATACAGTGTTTGATTAAATTATTTATAAAAACAGTATTTCAGTAATTAGACTATCAGTCTTAAGTTAGCTATTTAGGATAAACTGGGTTAGTTAAGAGTAAAACCAGTCTTTAACAGACTGTTCCCAGTAAGTTTGCAATACCAAGAGAAATCGTGTTAACATAGCAAGTATTCAGTGAAGAACACTGTGCTGAGAAAGCATTGTGCCTGAGAATTTAGCACTGCCTGCCAGCCACAGCAGCTTCTCTCATTGACCTTATAATGGTTGAAGACAAGTGGCTGCTTTGAAAGTAAGTTTAATATTCAGTATTGTTTTTTTAATAATTGAATAGGAATTTTATAAATGTCCAGTGCCTACTAAATCATATATCTCCAGTTTTAGGGCATTACAGTGGTCCTTTAAAATATGGCCTCCTAAATGCACAATATAAATTGCGGGCATTCAGTATCTTTTTAAAAACCACAAAGTCGTGAGAATTGTCCTCACAATAATTATTTTTTTGCCCACTCTATGGAGCTGCTCCTATAACATCCTGTGTATGAGAAGTGCCAAGGTAATTTACAGTTACATAGTTCATTTTAGCTTCTTATTTATGTCACCATATGGCCCAGAGAATACATCTGGGCCTTGAATCCATACCTTTAATTCATTAGTCAGCATTTGGTTTCCATATTTAGTGAAATGCATTTCCCCCCTTTTCTGGTTGGTAGGAGAAGGAGTCTGGATAAAATATTTCCAAACATTTGCAAGCTATGTGATCAAAGAGCTCACCGGGTTCCCGTTTTTAATTTATCTGATCATAGTCAAAATCTCATAAAAAAAAGCTTTACCTAAGTGTGGAGAAAAACAGTTCTTTTGCCAAATAATTTTGACAAAATGTTCATAAGGATATTTTTGTGTTTATTGCTTGTATGGCTGCCAGTTTATGGTACACTTAAATCTTGCACTATTCTAATAATCTTAACACATTGCAGAGCTCTTGAGCAGCAGCAACGATATAAAAAAACGCTGCTAGGCCCTGGATGTTATGACCAGACCTGGGAACTTTCCAACTGAGCTCCCTGGACTCTCGGAAACACTACATTGTCCTTGTTTGGTAAAAAGAGAATGGAAGTACGATTGAGGAACTGTGTGGTTAATTATCAGGGCTAACAATCAAAATCCCCTGTATGGTTATCATTTGGTTTAAAAAATGTTTTAGTCCATTAGATTAGCTTATTCTTAAACAGCATGATAAACTGGTCTATATATAGTATTGAGCATTTTTGTCTATAGAGGATCATTGCTGAGTATTATTCTGCTGTATTTGTATGCAAATTAACAGCTTCTGAATATTAATTAGCTGCTTCCATGTACCAATTAGATCTCAGTCTGATTTTTTGTTCTTGTGGCGGCCTAAACAATGTCGCCCAATGTTGTCATTTGGTTAGAATACCTAATTTACCCTGAAGTTCTCTGAGCCTGGAATTAACATATTAAGCCTCACATTTGCAGCAAAAACAATGCTGAATTTCTCAGGAATGTTTTAATTAAATGATAGTACAGTGTGTAGCTAGTGTTTCAAAGTATATCTTTTTTTTTTAAATGCCTATTTTTTATATTAAAGTATAATGCTAAATACAATTTTATACAATAACAACATATTAACTTAGCATATTTCATGTCGTTCTTTCCTCCATTAATAAAACAGACACAGGAGCTTTAAGCACAAAGCAAAGATCGTGAAGTAAGAAATGTATTCAACATTTGGTATTATGTTACATGTCTTGGCAACTGGTACTTGAACTTAAACATAACACTTATATTATAGCATATATTTGAGCTGCAATCATATCCAGTAAGGCTTTTCAAACGTTTATTTGCTTCAAGTTTCTGTCTGTCTATTTATCTATCTATCTATCTTCCTACAAATAAAGTATTATAAAAATAATGTTTTAGTGTGAAACTGTAGCTAGGAAGCAACAAATAGTCTTACGTATTTGAATTTAAATTATCTGTGAAATTTGCATAAAAAATTGATAAAGAGTGAAATTCTGTTTTCTTTTTTAGGTAAAACAACTTAGTCAAATCCATATCCACATCATCCACAAACATGTAGAAACTGCAAATAACCTTGCATAGTTTGTGTGAATCTCATTCCAGGTTAATACAAGTCATCAGTTTGATTATTATAATCAGAACTAGCGAATTGCCCATCAAAAAATGACGGGCATGAAATTGTAAGCCATGGAATGCTGTTTGAGACATAATTTTTTACCTTGAGGACCCTTGGCGCTCATTGCAAAGCTGTTGGATGTTATTTTTTTTGTTATTAGATGGGCTTTTCCTGTGATTGTAAGGTTGGCGCTGATCAACTTTTTGCATTTATTGCAAGGCTGTCCCCTGTTGTATTTTGTGTGGTATGAGCAGCGTTGGTGTTCGTTGTGAGGCACGTGGTGAATGTGTTTTGTGTTTATTGCAATAGGTTGTTTTTTTTGTTGTTTTTTGTGTATATGTATTTTTATATGCCAATGAAATAATGAATCAATTAATAAATTAATCTGTTTCGATATTCCTGCAGCATACAATGTAGGTTTGGAGTGTTGTTGAGCTGAGGTGTAAGTGTCAGCAATGTGTGCAGTGTGTACTTCTGCATTGTGCAAGTTAGTGTTGTAAAATGGCGGCGAATGTGTATGTGGTATGTGGGGGTGGATGATTTAGCGTCCTTGCTAAAAGTGTATCTTTACCTCGTACAGCTTTTTTGAAAATCCGTATGTGCTTGGTATTCTTTTGCGGCTTTAGGGTCGTGTAGCCTCGTTTTCATTTTTTCCGGTGGCCATTTTTTCTTTTGCTAAGGGGATTTTCGTGTGTGTCTAAACTCAGAAATTTGGACTTAAATTGAGGTGTAACTTCACTTGCAGAGGTCCTGGGTACCCCCCCCCCCCCCCCCCCCTCGCTGTGGGTAAGCTTTTTATGTATTTTTTGTGTGTATTTATTGTGTTTCAAATGAAATCCGGTGAGCACGGTTCGGCCGTTAATTTTGCGAGTTTGTAATGTTTTTTTTGCAAGTCCCACGTCTCGTATTTATTTTGGCTAAGTTCGTAAATGTTGAGTTGTAAGAGACGCGGTTCGTATTTTGGCGCTTGTGTGTGTGTTTGTAACCGCTTGAGAAGCTTGCAAAGCGTGAAGACGATTCGTAGTTGGACAACTATAATATGTAATAGTGGGTCACATCGTTTAGTGGGTCACATCGTTGTCCACAGAACAGTAAAGCCTTGCACCTACTTTTTATATATTATGTCCAGCAAAAATTAGTTCTCCAACTTTCAGGTATAGTGTGAGTATTTCATTGCAGTTAAAACTTGTTTCTCAGGCTAAAACACATTTTTGTTCAAAATATTTGGGCAAATTGTACTAACAGATTAAACCCTGGATAGAGGATGAACCAAATGTTGATGTGGTGGTAAGAGTGTAGTGATGGCTGTGTGTTGTGTGATATAGTAAGGTATTATCGTTGGTGGTTTAGTTGATCACTAACTGCTTTTATCACTATAAGAGATGGAGCATGTTCTGGATTTGATATTATACAATGATCCCCCTACTGTATGTATTTATCAGTCACGTGCAAGCACACACCAGTGGCTCCCTTACTGTAGCATGGCAAATCACAAATACAGTAGAATCCCGGTTATCCAGGAACCCAACTAACCGGCACCGGCATCAATTCCCCATTTTCAAAAAACTCCTGCTAAACCGGCATAACCGGCACTATCTGGCAGTTTAAAGGCATTTTGATTGGTTTTGGATGTTTTTAGACCCTTAAATTCAGGGACTCCCGATTAACCCGCAACTACAGTTATCCTGCAATAGGGAGTCCCCGTGGGTGCCGGATAGCGGTGGTTTTACTGTACTTACATCTGACAGTACATGGTGATGTTTGTCATTTATTATCATGTAGGCTCTACCTGCAGTGACAATATTGATAAAATAGAAGTTACCTCGTCTACATAAAATTGCAGCTACCTTTTTTATAAGATAGCTGCAGAGTTTACGATAATTTGCATTTAAACACAAAATCATTGCTGGTACTGGCTTTGGTATAGCTTAGTGCTAGTGAGATACTCTTGAGAGCTGCATGCTAAGATGCTCTCGATTCTATGAGCTAATGGGTGACATCACAGGGTTTCCTTAGCCCACTGAAAAATAATACTAACCGTAAGGTGTTTTTACAAGAGGAGATAATATGGCATTTATATCAAATACAATTTAGATAACTTAAATATTTTTACCAATTTACAATTAAAAAATTCTGTGACAGATTTAGGATCCCCTCTTTTTTCTAACTATGATGAAGAGGTTCAAACCACAGCTAATGCAGCAGCGCTGCTTCTGATTGGACGACAGCCTTTTTAACACATTTGAAAATATCCAAGTGGGCCGTCAAAGCTGGCTAACATTTTTGCTGACAAAAATTATGATAATCTAAAAGTATTTTTAATCAATGACACTCTATCAACTAAGACAAATATCCTAACTAGAGGGCTTATATTAAACTAGTAGATTAGAGGAATATGATGAAAAATGTTCTGTAATACATGATGAATAAAGCTATTTTGTAATACGTTTTGGAGTGCTGAGATATCAGCCATTACTGGCGGTGTTTTTCACACATACAGTATATCTTTGAACAGATACCAGATGGTGGAAGATGAGTAGCCTTCTTTTAAGAAAGCTGTCCAAGGCTTTCAGCACACGTCTCAGCATTTTTCAGCTGCTTGCCAAATGGTCACAGGTGTGGGGTTGCAGCAGGTAATTTCCTGCGTTGCATTTGTGCAGACGATTTTGTGTGTCCGAAGATGGTATCGCCTCACCTGGCCTCTCTCCATGACAGAGAAATCCTTTGTTTATTCATTTAGGGGGGAGATTAACCCTAATGAATATGGCTTCCTGGAAACAGATACAGGTGACAATAGCACACAGAGGTCTAAGGGAAAAATACAGGGGCACATTCCCTTTTCTTTCTTCACTTCCAAATAATGGCAGCTTTCATTGGCAAACACTCTTAAGTAAGAAAGGAACGCAAAAAATGTCAGTCGAAATTTTCTCAACTTAAATAGCACCCTTTCTCTTTGTGTTGGTGCAACAAGATGTTTGAGCCCTTCTGGCACTGGGTTCTCAGGAGCTCAGTTCAGTTTAAAGGGCCAGTGTAAGCGCTTCATGTTAAACATATTTTTGGTTTACCATTAACTTTCATTAAAAATACATGTGCAAATAGAAGCAAAGCAAATCTATAGCCAGAAAATGTAATATAAAAAGCACTGTTTACCTCATTAATGGTTGTTGCTGTTCCCCTTCCCATCTCTCCCATTGTCCTCTGGGCTACTGAAAGAAAGTTATAGATTTCAACTATGATTACATTATTTAAACCTTACCCAAATAACTTAATTAATGTTATCAGAGTTGAAATATTTGCTTCCTTTCAGTAGTACTCATGATGAGAGATGTGGGGAGGGGTGCTGTATAGCAAAGGCCATAGATGAGGTAAAATGTGTTTTTAAATTATTTTCTTTCTGGCTAAAGATTTGCTTTGCTACTGTTTGCACAAAAATAGGTTTAACATGAACGCCGTGTACACTGGCCCTTTAACCTCTTCCTCCTTCAAAGTAACTAAGACATAAATGGGTATGCATGGCTATGATCTCCTCTTGTGGTTCAGTTAACATTTGCTAACCATATTTTTCGTTGCTTTTATAATACACTACAAAAGTTATGTTCAGGGACACATCAGTCCATTTTGTCTTCTTTTATGACGAACCATTCACTGAAAGGTTTTGCGACAATCTTTTATATTATTTCCCTTATTTTCTGGCCTAGTCCCATTGCTTTGGTAAAACTTTAATACATTTTTGAATGATGCAATCATGTAGAATATATTATAAACATATGTAACTTATGCTGCAAACTTAACAGTATAATAAAGTTGTCCTAAGAATATATAGTAAAAATTTAGCATAGAACATTGCTTGTTCTTGTTTATTTATTTAATAATTTTTCTCTCCTAAATTTTGTCAGTCAATGCTACCTCTTACGAGTATCCATTTGAAATTCTAATAAAAAAAATAAAAAAATATCAATATAGTGATGCCCCTATGAGTTTTGTAACTGTTCTTCAGTTCTCCATAGTATATCTTTATTATTGATGGGGCATGGCACACATCTGTGTTTTTCATGCATTTAAAAGAGCATCTATTGAACATTACAAAAGTTGTTTATTGAATAGAAAAATATTAAGTAAAACATGTTTAAACTTAATTGAAACTAACAGGAAATGCAGAAAGCATTATTTCATCTGTAGATCTCATTGGCTGCTAGAGGACAGCAGTTAAACATATGAATAAATGTTTTATTGCTGACACCCCTTATTTGAAAAAAGAAAACACACTGTAAAAAATATCCAATACCATCTTTCAGATGCAACAAAAAAATAATAATCTCTAAGTCCCTTTAATGCTGTTGTTCTTTTATTAATATCACATTTGTTATAGTAAGGCAAATGCAGTATTTTATTGTGATATTAGCAATAACTTTCAGAGGGTCAGTTCTTATGAACTTGGCACAAAGCTTGTGGAAGATCTAGCTTTCGAAGTGATTAGGACTACACTCACAAATTATCCGTGATCTTTTCCCCCTGTGGCACACTCACAGGTTGCGACATACTGATTGAGCATCATGAAGTATGGTTGATCCATCCTTCCAATCCTTTATTGTTCAAAGAGAAATTCTTTTTTTTCAGCCCAAAACAGAAGCCCTTTAGCATGGCAGGTTAGCTATCTAAAATGCAAAGTGAAGTAAAATCAAACCTTAAATGTTATCATTTCTTCAGTTAATAAGTGCAGCACTGTAGTGTGAGCCTTTACATGCATGACTGTATATGTGTGCTGTGTGTTATAAATGATTCACCCGTGGAGTTTGTATAACGTGGGCTTATCCATGTACAAGTAACATACTTACGTTAAATATTCCACTACCTCTCCCCCCAACTATATCCCCTTAATTCTAGTTGAGCTGCAGACAGAAGATCAGAAGTAGCTTAGACACATTTTTGCTACATTTTTGGGAAGGAACATTTTCTCACATTTTTCTGTGAATGTTAGGACAGATCCATTATTCCCTAGACACAAATGTGCAGACACAGATGTGAAAATCTCTGCACTTCTACCCAAACTTTCCAGATTCTTATCACTATAATTTATTCTTTTTTTTCTCCAAGGACTTCTTCTACATTAAACATTAGAGGAAGAGGATAGCTATTCCCATCACATGTTAAGTGAGGATTTTGCTTTGCATTAGTCTTCTGGTATAACAGACCCCACTACACCTCTCAATTCTATTTATTTATTTTTTTACTTAATGTGTAAATTGAACAGATCATTTCTGGTGATGACACTTTGCTACTTAAGGTCTTGTGATTTTAAGTAAAGTTAAGTTTTAGCATTGATTATTTTTAAAGCTCCATAATCAGAAAAAATGCACTCCATGCATAGGATTGTTTGTCGGGTCAACTTCATTAGTGATGCCATTTATACTCTCCCTGCATCAATCCCCTTTAGAGAAAGGAATAACTGAAAACAACATGTGAGAATGAAACTATATATATAAAGAATCTATTCATTAAATAGCAGATTTAACACCCACCATAAACCAGTATTTTGTAGCAGGGTTTAGGCCAAAATACAGTTAATGGGCAAATAAAATATTATATTTGGTGTGTTACAAATAAAGGATAATAATAATATTTCCAGTACACTCTTTCAAAAAACTAGAATTGATAATAAGCAAAATGTAATTAGAACGCAATAATGAATTCAGTCATTAGTCTATTAACTATTATGCACAACTGATATTTATTGGGGTATTTTATTCCTTATAGCTGCCTTGGGAACAAATAAGGTACCAGTTGATCGTATTTTATGCAGCATTACAATATAACTGGATACAAATGACGTCTGCATTCAATGTTCGTGGGTGACAAGTCAGATTCGGAACCAATAAACAAACAATGACTGCCCCCATTTAATACATTAAAATCTCTGGGCCATGTTCTATTAGAAGCCCGTAAGTGACCCATAAATTTGGCTGTGGATTTTTTTTCTCTCAAAGTGTCTAGATGTATTCTATTGACTCCAGCTAGCTGACAACATTAAAGCAAGCCGTAATTTATTTCTTATACACAGACATAATGTGCAATTGGAGGCTACAAATTCATTAGTGCCAATAATTAATATTTGCCAATCGGGCTTGCAATCTGGCTATAAAATGCATTAGATCATCTGTTTTAGTCCATGTGGGTTTCATGATATGTATTAAACCCTTGAGTCCTGGGATCAATATTACACATAAATAACAGTTAAAACAATATTTTTTAATTGCATATTTGTGGGTTTGAGACTGTTGTGCAATTAATTCTAATGTATTTCCATGTCTTCCTGTTCTTTTAAAGTACGATATTGTGTGTTTAATTGCTGTTACAGCAATAATTAGTGTTTGAAAAATGCCTTGTGAGTCCTATTTAGTATTTGTAGTATAAGTGATTTTCAGTTGCGGCACAGACTTTATTTGCGAGCTAGAGCTACGCGTCTAATCAATTTTGTGTAACATTAATTAGTTAGCGCTCTTAATATTCCAGCTGAGCTAAAACCAATGGAGTTCTAAGGCCGGTTTAGCATCTTTGGCTAGCCAGTAGTGATTGTTGGCAGTAACCTGTAATCGGATTGCGAGTAGCTAATAGAATTTGTGGCAATTTATAAATATATAAATTTACGATCTGGGCTATAGAATAGGGGCCTATATTTTTTTTATTTATTTTAAAACCAGTTAGCCCAGTGACAAGTCAAAGTCTTCAATACAGAATATTAAAAGTTTGGTACTACATTGATTTTTTAATACGGGGTAACCCATTTTAACCCTCTTTGAAAATTATACTCCTGCATATACAAAAACAGGAAAAAAATTGTATTTGTAAAAAGAAAATTGACAAAATAGTGACCTGCTCGCGTTTGTCCTATAGTGTCACACATTAAGACATTGATTAGAAAATAACTTACTGATTAAAAAATGCTTAGTAGAAACTAAAGAAATTACTAATACATCAAGAGTGTTAAAAATTTCCATTCCGTACAAAATGGGCTATTATAAAGCTAAACCCTCTTGAAACCTAATACTGCTTCCTTCTCAAGACACGGCTGCAAATATGCACACTTTGGGCCCCAGAATTATGAATGATATTTTAAACAGCTGTAAATTGTGATTGTAATTGTTTGCTGTATATTTAGATCATTCTGTCCCTCTTAAAAATAATGTTTATATAACCTTTGACCATTCATGCAAAAGCCAAAATATTTTCCGGGGGTGAGAATTCTGGTTGCGTAATACAGCCTCCATTCATACTGTGTGGTAAGTGGCCAGGGTTGCACTTTGTTAATTTGTCAAAGATGCTTTTACACATTTCATCATTGAGTTCTTTCAATAAACCCTTTGGATAATGACTAGACACATTTTGCAACGCACATGAACATCAGTTGGGCAAAAAGATTTCCAACCCTACTAAAATGCTGATTATTAATCTAAATAAAAGTTTTTTGATTATTTGCTTTTTTGTCATCATTAATTTCTCAACAGTTTTTTTTTCTTCCTTTTCAAATATACAATAAGCAGCCTCCACTGTATCATATTATTAAAAAAAACTAAATACAATTGTTTACATAGATTTAAGATAATATATCATGAAAAACAAGTGATCTAATATTTTGAAAATCTATATTAAAAAAGGATATTGAAAAGCTTTTGGGGAAGCTGATTGCTCCACCCCTACAACATACTGTGTATATATATATATATATATATATATATATATATATATATATATATATATATATATATATATAGTAAATAAAAAATACATCTGTGTTCACATTTGAATGTCTAAAGCAAGTTAAAAAACCTGCTTCCAGATCAGAATTCTAAAAAAACAGTTATTACACTGCATTCTGGGGAGTTGAGCTGGGACATGCAAATGTGCCCACAAATGCCTCTCTCTTCATTCCGTAGCCATTATCAAACATGGCTTCCTTTAAGCTTATGCATGCTGTATTACACAGCTTTAAAGCATAGCATAGGATAGATTGTGCAGGAGTTAGGAGACCAACCCAAAGACAGCTGTTTCATTCTTAAACAGATCCCACCAGTGTGGGACTGGTACCCAACTCCTACTGTAGATTTGTGGGAAGCTATAAACCATAATATCATGTAGCATGGTGGGCAAAAAGAGATAGAAGCTCTCCATCGTACAGTAAATAAATAGTACTTTTGTGTTCAAAGGTTAACATCTATAATAAGTTTTTTGTTTTTTAAACGTATTTCCTGCTCAGAATTCCAAGAAATACAGTTAGTGCACTTCACTCTACATTAATATATATATATATATATATATGTATATATATATATATATATATATATATATAT